>NW_010576747.1:114366-130970 GCF_000705375.1 Tinamus guttatus
GATGTGCAGATCTTCTACCCGCAGAATGTCTTTCCTGGCACTTAGAGGGGTGACAAGAGTCCTGTTTATTCTGGTGTACCGGGGTAGCAAAGATGCGGGTTTATGAGGAGAAAGGGGTGCAAGCCCAGGGCTAGGGGCAATGACTATATTGGACCCCCCATGACTAAATATTCCTAATACCCCTTCTTTCCGTTCTCTGAATTATCTTTCATTTCATTCATTATCTAACTTGAAACATACTTAGATGGGGATTTCTTCTGTTTTTTTTTTTTTTTTCAGTGAATCTTTCTGGTAAATTATTCCCTGTCTGCAGCTTAATTCTACTATCAAACTGTCAGTTGTTAAACTTAGTTTTGCATATGCACCTGTGGTATGTTTTTGGTCTCCAATTGCACTAACATGGTATTTCGAATCAGGTTTCCAGAATCAACTAACAAAAAAATAGTTACTGTTATCTACTGTTTGCTTATCATTCAATCTATCCAAGGTTTTTTAGTAAGATACCAATAGAAAACAATTGCAGTTCAGACAGCAGAGAGTTAGTTTACCTCGGAAATAAATTATTTTCCCTCTCCCATGCAGACCCTGAACTCCAAGGATCAGGGATCTTCCCCCTTCAAACACTTCCTGCTTTTACGGGCCTCACGTATGCAACAGCATAGCACACACGATAAAGAAATATGAGCTGGTTTTATTCATCCCTTTTCCTAAGTAAACAGCCCACTAAAGTTGATGGAGGTTTTTACAAGGCAACATCAGATGCCAAAGTAGGACTGTCAGCTTGTCAGAATGGTGGAAACACTGAGTTAAACTGCATTTTCGGGGGCATTTCCATGCCCAGAGGGTTGAGTCACTCTGCCCAGAGCAGTGGCTGTGGTTGCTTGGATCATCCCCTTTCCCAGAGCTCATCCACATCCTTCCTACTCCACCAAGGCCTCCAACATCCTCCTGCAGCCTCTGGCTTTGCAGAACCTGCACGGAGGCAGGAGCAGGTCAGAGCTATCAGCAGAGTGAGAGGGAAGTTCCATGCCAGGAAAAAACCCAGGAGAAAAATCTGGGACTCGACAATAACCTTGAGCCCCAGCTCTAGACAAAGAAGCGGTAACATAGGATCGTTATTAGCCTATACAGTTATTTTCACAGCCTGATTTTAAACTCACTTATATCAGTGGGTATTTCTATCAAAAACAAAATAAACCACTTCAAAAGCTCTCAATAGGAATACGCTGCAGGAAAAGAGCTGTATGGCCCAAAAGAAAATTATCAAAATGGCATACTGAAGTCAGAAGGCAAATGCAGACAGACCTTAAAAACAGGGGGAAAAAATAGGCAATACCTGAAATATTAAAAAGCAAAATATCTTCAAAAAGCAAAGCCTCAGGAACAGGCGAAAGCTGAATTTGAAAATCCCCTATCCAGCTGAATTGCCTGGTAATCAAGGGCAGATATTTGACAGCTATTTAAATTTCTTTCTCAAGCTATTTCTTTCACAATAAAAAAAAAAAGTGTTTGCTTTTCTATCCCCTCAATTAGAGTAAAAATCATCACATCTTTTTATACTGCAAGTTAGTTGATTTATGTCATGTCATAGATCTGCCTCCGCTCCTGACATATATCAAAGCAGGGCCTTTGAAAGGCAGCGTCTTTGAACTGCAAATTATGCTTAGCAAAGGGAGTTCTTGGGTGGTTGTTTTTTCATAAAATTTTCACTTTTACCTAAAAGATTTGCTTGCTATATTTTCTCCTGGACCGTGTGCATTGATGTTGAAATCATCAGTAATTTATTTATTTCTGATTTTCTGGGGATGTGTTGAAAAGTAGGAAAAGCACCCAGTGTTTTTAGCTGTTCAGGATTCTAAAGCTATTCAGGGCATATTTGAAAATTGTAAGCATTAGGCACTCTCATAAGGATTTTGTACTTCTGGATACTCACGCAAACGCTAAAAAGCTTCTGTAAAAGTTCTATGTGCAATAACAGGATTTTAGCTGAAGGTCTTTGCCACCAGAAATTTCTAATCTTTACATCTTCTTCTCTGGCTGTCTCTTGTGTGACTCATTCTGAGAGGGATTTCAAACATCCAGGCAAAAGCTGCACTCAAAATTAACTCCAACAAGTGCAACTACCAAACAGGAGGACAAGTCACAGGGAGACAATGACAGCAAGTGGTAGGTCTGCAGTTTAGCCTCAGTCCCAGTTCTACCACATTCGAGTGCTTTGGATTGTAATTGTAATTTGCAGGGCCAAAAGGTGACACCATAGATTAAACTCAAGGAGTTGTGAGTTTGGAAACAAGCAACACTACAAAAGTCCCAGAGCTTTATTCACACACTGGAGCAAGCCTTGCAGGAGATGGGACAGGACAAGGTCTTGTAAATTAGGAAGCCGTAGCCCCAGACCGTATGAAAGATGAGGCCAGGAAGACAGTCCAGCTCATGTAAAGAGCTGCTGGCAAAATCTGTGCTCCTGGACATGGGTAAGCAGTTTATACAGTTAGTTGTTCCAGTTATCACTGGAATGCTCGATTTTCCATGTCCCGCCATAGAGACTTTTTTTTTTTTTTTTTTTTTAATATTGGTCAATTTGTATTTCTCAAGTTGAAGAGGGAAATATAAACTTTGTGCTATCTCTCCAGGCTGCATAAATCAGAACAGGGTCAGGAGGGCTGATAATCCTTAAAGAAGTCAGCTCTATTCAGACTGTACGTGTAAAGCTGTATTGGAGCAATCAGAGCTATTGATCAGTTTACCCTTGCTCCTTTCCACTGCACATTTGTCCTCTTCTTCCAAGGAAGTACACAGATTATAGCCAAACCATATTATGAATAATACAACTGAAAAACTAATGGCAGTGTCTAAGAGTCAAGGGCTCTGTGCAGTCCATGAACGGGCATTCTAGCCACTGCCATAATCTGACTGGCATTAAGATGTGGATATTGCATTAGTATTAAAAGGAAAAAAAAATGCAGTGCATGTCACCATGGAGCCATAGCCTACCTAGGAGAACTGCAGGATGATCATTTTCATTGCAATTAAGGTCTTCAAGAGAACCACCTAAGTACATGAGACCAAAAAAAAAAAAAAAGAAACCACATCTTGCCAAAAATCCACCCATGCAGATTACCCCTGGCTGTTTTGTACACATCCCGTTTCCAAGTGCCTATATTTGCATGTCCTCAAAGGATTAAACGTGTTTCCTTAAAGTACTAATAAGCAACTCTGATACCTCAGCAGTATATGTACATACATATATATCATATTAGCCTAATAAAAGCTGTTGCCTGTCCAGCTATTAGCTGGATGGTTTTATTTTTCAAAGAGCAACTGTTTACCTACTTTGTGCTCAACTGTGGGATCTCCATCACTGATGATTTTTACTAACAGGTCAGAAATAAGTGTTTAGGTAGAGCTAAACCTGGCAGCAGATGGAGCAGGTGACCTTTAAGGGGCCTTCCAGTCCTGTGATTTCTGCAACGTGATGCTCATGTTTCCCTAGCTAGACAGCTGGCCCCATATTAGTAGACAAATAACAGAAGTTATGCAGGATGGTTTAGATGAGCCCAGTTTGGAGTGTTTGCTTCAGTTTTATGAGCAGTCACCAGCTCTGGAGAAGAGTTAACAGGCTACATGCACAGCCGGTTTTGTCTGTGTTTTCAAACATCTGAAAAGCTGAAATCTTTCTCAGGAAAGAAGAGGTTGGCCATGCAAGCATTAGCTATTTTATGGCTTTTCAAAAAATACCCACTTGCTGAGATTACCCTGCAATACTGCTCAAGTGACATTTTCCTCTACTGTATCTGACCCTAACTTTTGAGTGAGAGAAGGGATTTCATATTTGTATGTTTGGAGGCCAAACTTCTAAAGAAACAGTATAAAAGCAGCAGTTGCTGACCTTAGCATCCAGCTGTGCCCTGAATACCTTGATCTCTTACAAAAGGCAAGAATTGGAGACCTCCAAGCCTGCCTCAGAGCTCATTCATCCTTTCCTCTTACAAAGCCTTGCTCCAAGTTGGAGCACCAGCCCGCACCAATTCCAGCACTGTTACCCATGCTGCAGATGAACATGAACTGATGATTTGTTAAAGTATTTTTATTTGCATCTATTTTTTTTTCACCTAGAAACCAGGCGCTTTAATTTGAATCTTATGTATTTGCTTTAAAAAAATGGAATCGGGGAAATTCAAAAGAAATAAAGTTAGAACCGCAAATCCAGTTGATTTTTGTCCATTTAGAACACTGTAATGAGACTAACTTCCCCGGCTACACACATTTTCAGACAATTTTGTGACCAAAGCAAGAAACTTCAGCTTTTGCTGGGAAAAAAAAAATCCAGGTCCAAAAACCTCTGGTTTGGAGACTCCGACTTCCTTCATATCGCGTGCAAGGAAGAGTTTATGAGCAGCCTGACACAGCCACACGCAAGAATGAGCTGCCACATCCATTCCCAGGGAAGATAACTCAAATGTCAAGCATGCTGGCAGGGCTCACTTCCTCGGTTTTTCTTAAAAAGATGGAGAAAAAGGGAAAAAAAACAAAAAAAGTGGGGAGACTATCTAAAGATTCAAGCAAACACATGAATATGACCTGTCTGTCCTCATGGACCACTTTTCCAAAGAGAAGGCCCAGCTGGCATCTTTAGAGGCCAGCCACTTGGTGCCCTGCTTTGGTGTGGACCAAGCAAAATGCTCTAAAAGACACGTGGAGGTGAAAACAAGGGTCCTTCTGTCACGTCCGAGTATCTACTTCTGGAACAACTGTGTTCCTGCCCCTAGAGCAGAAGAATTAAAACATCCAAAGTAGGTATTTGTCTTTGAAGCTGTACAACCGGTTTCAGTTTGTTCCGAGTTCTGTCTATTGAACATGCATTTAATTCTCTCAGAAGTTCTGTTAGGCAATTGAAAGTCCTGAATTTAAAGCTGTCTATCACAAAGAAAGTCAGCTCAAAAACATGCCTGTATTTGAGCAAAAAGAGTCCTCATCTGGCAAGTAAACTTTCATCTTCCTAGAGCAGTCTCCCTCCAGATTTACAGTCTCAGACATACACAGGAATAATTTAAGATTTATCTGACTCAGAAAAGGCATGGGTTTTTGTTCCTTCACAACTGCTTCCATTATTCCAGAGGTTTTTGTTGTGTTTTGTTTTTAATCCCTCCCCGGACTGTTTTTAAAGCACGCTTCTTGAAAGGCTTTTATTTTTGGAGCTTGGGAGTCGTAATGAACTCAAACCTGCGAGCGCAGTTCAGTTCCGATTCACATGTTGAGTCATGGGTCCCTCTCGAATAGTGAGCAGCAGTCAAATTGTGCCCATGTAAGGGGATTGGCAGCAGCTTTGGAAATCTCTCTCCGCTTTCCCATTTTGCGCTCGAAAGCCATAATTCCAGCTCACTTTATTTAAAAAAAAAGGGGGGGTGCAAATAAGCATTTTGTCCACAGACCTCAGATATTGTCTCAGTAACGATTACACATGTTGCTCCATGGGATGGGATATGAAGGGAGGCTATGAAATTCCATACAACTCTGGTGGTCTGAGCAAATTCTTGCACTATTAACATTCACGGCAATATTCAAAGATCCTTTTCTTGCTCTCTCATATTTTACACTTAACACCAAATGAACAAAGCCAAACAAGTGGTTCGTGCAATTCTGTCATCCACCGATATCTGCTCTTTTATCATGGCCACACAGCAGTTCCAGAAAGATCAGTGTGACTATCTTGCCAATTATTGTTAGACTTTTCTTGAATGCTCTGCATCTCTAGGATACCCAAGCTGATGAGGTGAATAGGACCAAGCTACTGCATATCCTGCCTCCCCCTTTGCCTGATTTTGCCCATTTGGAGCATATGCTTACACCAACCTGCTCCAGGGGACTGTAATGCTGGTTGCAAATACAAGCTTTGAGGTCTTGCCACCAAGCTAGACTGACATGCCCCTAGCCTCTTTGTATTTATAGGGTGGGTGGGTGTATATATATATATACACACACATGTATGTATATATATACACATATGCCCACACAATTCTTATGTTTATGTACACCTTTTTACATGCTTTGCTGATTTGTGGGCACCATGGGACTCCTAAGTCAGCTGACCCCTACACAAATCCATGGATCCAACTCCTAATGCAGTGGTAAAGGAGCCCTCACACGGGACAGGTCTTTAAGCCTTGACAGTCCTTTGCAATTCCGGGTTCCAGTGAGAAAAAGCTATGGAAAAAAACCTTGAAACCCTATTGTAGGTTAGTTCTGCAGACTTGGATAACTCAGAAAAACAGTGGAACCCATGAGTTGAGGAAACCAAGCCGCCATGCTGAGCGGCTGGAGGTGTAGCTGTCCCCAAAGCCAGGTCTGCCAACCCTAGAGGCACAGCAAAGTGCCAGGCAGCTGCACGTGGATCACTCACAGCCACACAGGAACGCTCTTGGGGCGGGGGGATTAAGGATAATTCTTACAAATCCCCCCAGGTGCCTCATTTTGAGCTTCCCGTGATGCTCTATTTCTTCTTTCGCTTTGCCCTTAAAGCTTCACTCTTCATTTAAACCCTTTTAAGAAACTCCTTGCAAGATGGACAAACATTACCCCTTCAGAGGAAAAGGAACCTTAAGAATATATATAAAAACACCAAAATCTATTTAACAGTGCCCCTCATGCATATCTTTATCTCATCTTCTCTCAATATTGGTTCAGAAAACAGCTTTCATTTATAGCTATTTTATTGCCATAATCCAGATAGCATGGATTATTTCTACAGTGATACACTAATGCTAATTTGCAATAGTGGAAGGCAATTTGCTCTCCTAAAGAATTATTTTTGTCCTTGGATGAAAGAGACAGCAAAGACAGTGCCCTTGGTTAATTGGAAACACTAGATGAACATCTATAACCTTCTATATGTGTAGCTGAGTGCTGGAAATGCTATTAACATTCAATTTAACTCCAACAAAATTAAAATGAATGTGTTTTACTAGTTTCTAAGTAGAAGACTCATTGAGAATAGCTTGATGTGATGTTGTGAAAGATGCCAAGAGACCAACTCCTCATAATGACCAGGGAGCTTGGGATCCAAAAAGAGATACCTGGCTGTTTATGCCACTGATTCTTCTCATGGCTGTAGCTATAGATGGTAAAAGGCAAGAATATCAAAGTGAGAAAAGCCACTTATTTCTATTGGGGAATGCCAATATGTTGTGCAAAATACTGCTTTTGGTGGGTACCTAAATTTGCTGTGGGTGAATACACTTCTGTTAGTGGAGACCTTCAAAGCCTGCTTGCTCCTGCTCATACAGGTGGTAGAGCAGCCCGTCGAGATACCCTTTCTATATCCATTTCTTCATGAGGTCTCCCCTGGCTCTGGCTCCCGCAGACCCAGCGAACGCAGGTCGCGGCCAAAGCGCAGAAGCAGCATTTGCCAGGACGCCTGCCCTGCGGCCAGGCTCCGAGCAAACACTATTTGGAGGGGTAAACAAAGTGATCTAGCAGCTGGCTCCTGACAGAGTCACCTTCAGGCTAGCCGGGCACCGTCCTGTGTGTGCGCCCTGAGCACTGATCACCACGTATCCTGGCACCAGGGCCAGCGCCTCGTCTCAACGCTGCCAGCAGCCCCACACGGCTCCCTCCCTCTCCCGACGCATCCCATCACACTGGATGCTGCTGGCAAACGCGGAGCGCGGCGGTGCCCGCAGCGGCACCGGCAGGGCTGGCAGTTTAATCAGTGCTGAGCCTTCCCTCTGCTTCTCTGCTGCTCCTTTCCAAGGAGAGTCCCATGAATCCAACACTGTAGCCAGTTGGGCAGAAACACTGTGCATCTTCCAGCAGGCCTTTGGTACCCTGACTGTACCCACCATGTCCCCCTCTGCAGAGGCCTCCCAAGCAGAGCCAGCATACATATATATAGCGTGTGTATATTAAATATACATACACGTATATTCCTATTCATTGGGCTGACATGCCAGCTAGCGATGCAGTGTCTGATAGATTGCATCGGTCAGATGAAATGAGTTTATAAGTTTCACATAACAGAGCATCAATAACGTAATCAGAGAGGGAGAATTGTGGCAGAGATGGATGTGCTGGAAAAACAGTTTAGGGAAAAGTTTCAGCACCCACAGCTCTCCATCTGTATCTTTTCTCTCACAACTTTGGTGCGCAGGTGCTTGCATGCCCTTACGTCTCTGTCATCATGCCTGGGTCACCTGTGAGCTCATTGCAGTTCTCAGCCTACTGTTGAAGTCACTTCCCACACCATCATCTGATGTTCCCTGCAATTCTGTGGAAGGGGAAAACTCAAGTGTGGGTTATTTACTTCAGCTTAGACCTGAATCCATCTCCTAAGCTCTCCTCCATCCTGCTACAGTCTGGGCCAGGTCAGGAGAGCTCATGTCCTAGGGCTCAGCGCCCTCAAACCTGTCTCTCCTGCAGTTCTTTCCATCACACCATAGACACTGCCCAGCAGCGCAGGGTCATTTATTGTACAGACACAGGGACATAGTTACCCCCAGCCTTCCTGTTCCACTGCCCCTCGCTCTGCTTCTCTACCACTCTACCATCTGCAGAATAAAGCCAAGCAGGGTACCTCGCACATGTTGTGTGCAGGCTCCCATAACACTTGGGTGGTCAAAGAAAGGGAGGCGTGTTTCTCCTTTCTGTGCAAAAATACTCCCTTGCAGTGCATTTCACAGGGAGCAATTCCATGCGGTCGATATTCCAACTCATGTGGCTTTGGAGAGCTGCTTATTTAGCATCTCTAGATCACACAGTGATATGAACCTAATCAACTCTGTCTCAATTTACAAATCTCATTGCAAAGCATATCTTGACTACCTTGTCAGTACTGCTTAATTTTCCTCTTTCACTAAGTTGTTATTTAATTCACTGGCAGTTATTAGCACTGACATGCAACATAGTTCACAGGACAGACATAGGGCTCAGCCTAGGGCTGTAGGACTCTGATCTCTATTCACAGAAGCTTGGGCAAAGTGCTTAGTCTCAGTTTCTTCACCTTTGACACAAGAGCAATGTTTCTACGAATGGAGATTACAATCTAGAAATACTCAATGACAAACACTTCTACTGGTCTAGTTATCATGTCTATATCTTCCAGAAATAAGATCAGCTTTACAGTTACAGGATTGGGCTAAAATAGAGAGTATCTGACTTCAGCTCCTGGCTCAGACACACCTGGCAAGGAAGGACCTAGGCAAGCCACACGCTATAGGTTTGGGTCTCAATCAGGGCACCTACTTTCTTGTGTCTGTATTTAATGAACCCTGAACAACGAAGTTAATGTAATGGGAGATTCACTCCTGCAGATAACACTATTTTCACTGGTAACTGATCTCAGTAGCCCTTCATGACACAAGGAAAAGCAGCAATGCCTCACAGTTAATAAGGAGAGGCCCATCAGACCTAATGCCTACTATAAAATCAAATAAGAAAACTTGCAGTCAGGTAAATAAACTGACATTCTTTGTGCATTTTTGTATTAGCTTGTTTCCACACAAGCATCACTACCACATTTCAAAGAGTTAATGCAGTGCCATGCATGAGCCAGCAGCCTCTCCCACAGAAGTTTTGAAGGAGCCTGCACAAGTCAACAACAAGTGTAATTAATGTTGAAGACTGTTGTGGAAGCACAGTCCACCCCAGCTGCCTCCAACCACCCTGCCCACCAGCTGCTCCTCCACAGCTGCCTTCCCACACCTGTGAAATGCAGCTCCAAATGTTCTGCTTTGGTTTTTTCCCTGCATTTCCTGAGGAAACGCTCAAACAGCTCATCTGCTCTTTAAGTAATTAACAAACTCTGTGAAGCATCTGGCGAGTGGAACTCTATAGGGTCCCTGCTAAGCAGCACTTCAGACCCTATGGCATGCATATGCTTCTGGCCTTATGGTCAGCAGCTGACCAACTGGTGCTAATTCAATTCTGTGGAGTTACACCAACACGCACCAGCTGGTTATTTGGCCTCGTCAATTTTCATAAGCCTTGATCTCATGCACACTCATATTGATTTATTAGCATCAGTAAAATTACTGCCAAATCACACTTCTACTGAATGGTCTGGAGACCTACAAAGAATGTACTTTAACTGCAGTTACGCAACTTCTCCTGCTGGGAATACCTTCCCACATCCCTCTTCATCTTCCCTCTAGAACAATTTTTTTAAAACCTAAATCATAGAAAGTTGTAATTAAGTATTATAGAAAGATGCTCACTCGAGGACACCTGGTCAGTGCTGGTACTTTAGATGTGACAAGGAAAACTTTGATTAATGCAGAACATGCTTTAGGGGGTCTGGCTGGGCAGAAAGATGTGAATGAGCCACGACTATTTTCGGGGAGTGGAGCAAATCAAGGAGCAGGAACAGAGGCTTCATCTTACTAATTTTACCCCTTGGAAAGTCAGAAACTGGGATAAACCTGTCCCTTCATTACGCTCTTCTCAGTGGAAGGAAAGACCCAGTGCCACTGGTCAAGGACAGAGAGTGACTCAGGCCTCCTATAAGTAGTTCCCTATTATTTCCAAAGCATTCCTCCTGCACATGGTTTGGTTCATTACTATTAATTATAAATTTGCTCGGTTACATGCTTTAATTACTATGCTAATCCTGCAAGCTCCACATGCCACTTCCTGCTGGAATATCAGGTTTTGATTGAGGAAAGAGGAGCATGTATATTTGCACGTTGTTGCGTCAGGCAAGAGCAGGGCAGGTTGCTAGGAGGTAATGTAGATCCATATGGATGTACATAACCTGAAGGGATGGTTTAATGGCCTCATAGTGGGGACTGGAGCACCTGGACTCCCTAGAATCACCAGGTCAAAGCACAGAGTTCAGTTTAGCTCCTCGCCCTTGCAGGGCAGATAAATTGAGCTTAATGCTTTAATACTTGTGAGTCTCTACAACAAGACTTACAAGACAGACTCCCTGGCAGCTCAGACTCTCATGGTGCTTTTGGTCCCCAAACTGCAGCAACCCCAGAGGGGCTGATGCCACGTGTGGGTGCTGCACAAGGTGCCTTTGCCCAGAGGCTTGTTTCTCCTCCCTGCTGTGCAAAGAGCTGACCTGTCACCAGCTGAGCTGCTCATCTGCAGCATGTTTGATGACTACAGAGAGGTCTGAAACGTACCACAGCAACTAGAGCTGGTAATGTATATCCTGGCTAAAAGACTACAAAAAATCCCCCTGCAAAGGCTTGGAAAATGCCTCAGGGCACACTCAGTCCCCGAGCAAACGCAGCATGGCCCTTAGCTTTATAGACCAACACAGGCAGTAAGGTATCATCATGCTTAACTCTTTTCTGTGCATTTGGAAGAGCAAATCTCCTTGAGAGACAGAGGAAAGGATCCTTGCTGCCCATACCAAGGTCAGGGACAAGTGGATCTCCTTCAGTAACCCCACACAACTAGTTTGCTAGCTCGAGGGCGGCAGCGCACATCAAAAACATTAAGTTTCCCCCACACTTTGCATGAAAGCTTCCATTCTAGATCTAACCTCACCTTGTGTAATTTAAAGGTAGTGGGAGATGGGAAAGTGAAAGAAAGCAAGCATGAAGAACAGGGCACCCTGCAACAGGGCAGCGATAAGGGACTCGTCCCATCTACACAAGTGCCTTCTCCTCTGTCTCAGGTCATGTACAAGCTCCCTACGAAACTGAGCCTCTCACCAAGCTGCACACCGAAGGCAGCTTGATCTTCAAGCCTGTATTAATAAGGGAATAAAGCCTATTTGGAAGTGATGTTACCTATATAAAACCTTGTACTAAATTGCTGCACTAACTTCTCGAATCCATATTTTTTCTTGATTGCCGAGGTACCACAGCAAGTTCAGCTCCATAGGAGCACCAAAGAGCTACAGAGGACAAGTCCGTTCCTTTAGCTCATCTAGCAGCAGATGGAGAAGTGCATTAATTAGAACATAAAAGTAGATTTGCAAGAAGAAAACACAAACATATAGGGCTGTTTTGTCTTTCAGAAAAAGGCATAGCAACAAACCTAACAGCTGAAAGTGGCAGGTCTGAGCACAGGATCGGTGAGCAGGTGCGAGGGTCAGGGAAGTTAGCGCTGTCCTGCTTGGGCCCCTCGTGCGGGGAGCTGCGGCCTGTCCCCAGGGCCGGCGTTCGCCGCTGTCGCTCGCCCCATCGCGGCCGTGTTCCGCTCGGTGCCGAGCTCCGGCCTTGGGCCTCTAGGTGCTGCTCTACAACAAGCGATGGATTTCCCGGCACTTCCCGATGCTGCGGGAGGAAACAGCACCCGGTCCAGTTCACCAGGAAGCGCTTTCCTAGAGCACCTTGCATATTCCTGAGTAGAACAACAGGCAGGGGTGGCTGCCCCTCCATAGCCGACCCTTTCCCGGGATTGCAGCAGGAGGAACGCCCCAGAGCAGCGCATTTTGCACCAGGTTTTGCCTCTGTGCAGCAGATGCACTTTAGCTTTTCACACTGCCACAGAGAAAATAAAAGTGGCAGAATGAAGTTGATGACTTTGTCGTGGTTGGATTTAACCCTGTTCTGTGGAGAACAGGAATGCGATGGATTTATCATAGAGGAGAGCAGCACACGGGGCTGGGGCTTGAGTGCAAGGCTTAAGGCTTTCAGCAATAACCAATTAACATTTTGCATAATTAGATACTGATTGCTATCCCAAACACCATCAGTTTAGTGCCGTGCCCTAACTATTGATGCGAAGTTAAAACACATACCAGAAAGGCTTTTAGCTGCTTCTCCTCTGGGAGTTATACTCAAAACTTTTTGCAGATCTGAGAATCTCATCCTGCTGTTTCCTAAATGAGTGGCAAACATTCTCTTATTTCCAGAGAGCAACCTTGCAGTTTCCATCTTCAAAACCACACTACAATTTTCACCTCGTGTTTAGGCAAAGTACTCTTCTTCCTTCCTTCCTTCCTTCCCTGCTCTCCATCTCCCTTCTCCTGCCCCTAAATGCAAACTTAAGAGTGTCCATTACCCCCAAGACCTGACAATCCCATGCCAACTAGGACAACCAAGAAAGGTGACAGGCCCAAGAGAAGGCAAAGCCCACTTGGCTTTGGTTCAGCTGAGCCTTCACTTGAGGGCAGCTCCAAAAAGAGTGTTGTGCAGCACCTTCCCCCCCAGCCTGCTTTCGGAGCCACGTGGCTCAGCCGTCCCATCAGCCTGCTTCATTCCTGTGATGCTTCATACAGCCCATGGCAAACCCTTCCCATTTCCATGGATTCACAGCCTCTGGGCAAAAGCGTCAGCAAAAAGCAGCTTCCCAAGTGCAAAGCAGGGAAAGGTACCTAGGGAATCCAGGCTGGATGCCTGCAGACACGTCAGCCCCCTGCAGCGCACGGTGCTCGGGGATGGGCATCACCGTAGACACTCACCCAGCCGTCCTCGCTGCCCAGGCACAAGGCAAATAGATGGAGAAGGTTTCAAAAGGTGATGATGAATAAAAGCAATTTTGACTCTGTACCCATTGGGCTCCTGCTTCCCTCCACACACATTTTTCCTCTACAGGAGGTCCAGAGCACAGTTTCCATTTTTCATGCTATTTGTCAATATTACTGCAGGTGTTTGTGTTTTGAGAGGGAGGAGGCAGTTTATGCTTCAATAAAGGTGAGTGCACGAGGCCTCATGTACATTTTGCATCTAAAGCTGCATCAGGGGTAGCTGATATCTCACTGCTAGGGAAGAACAGGCACCAGCCCCCATCATCTTCACTGCCACAGGCATCATCTCTTGCCCTGTCTTGCAGTACCGCTGGTAATTACGTTCTGTGTTAGAGCTCAGAGTCCATTTTCTGTGTCAGACAACGCCTCAGCAAAATTTAGCTGAAGACTGAGGATTAGGATCTGTGAGAATCCAGCCAGAATTTAAGGCAGAAACTAGATTAAAAAAAGAATATTTCACTGAATTTTATCCTAACAAATTATAAGAACTACTGGGGGTGTGATAATTACTTGTTGGATGAAATATTCTCTGAATCATGTCACTTGATCCAAAACACCGTTCCTAGTGTTTTCTCCACCTATTTCTGTGTATCTCTAATGTTTTCTCTATTTCTTAATGACATCGTGCAAACATCTTAGAAACAAGAGTGTTTTCCTTTCCAATCCCTAAGGCAAAAGAAGTGCTGCTTAAAATTGCTTATTCTAAGCCTCCTTAAAAATACAGAGATCATTATCTGTTTTTATTACAACAGGTGCTGGTAAGACCCTTTGTAGTGGTGTTTTGCTCAGGGCCCAACATGCCCATAGGTTACACCAGAGATTTAGCCTCCAAGATAAGGGGTGAGCAGCAAACCAAGGGTGTCTATCCAAATGTCCCTAATGTCCCACTGCCTTGCGCCAGTGAAGGAACTGGAACTGTCTGGCAACTGGGATGTCTAGCAAAGCCAGAGCTGCTCAGGGCAGGGTGAGGACTCACTGTAACTGGAAAACACTTTCAATTACAGAGAAAAGTCTTTGCTGTGTCCCAGGCTAAGCATCCCCTCGTGTCAGACTCATCGTATCTATCTTCTCATCCCTTCCCTCTACATATTCCCTTTTTGGCTTAACTTTCTGCTCACTGGATCTTAAAAATCCTACCCAAACAACACACTAAAACCCAGTGAAAATAGCAGTATTTGTCACCACCAGATGGTGATGTCTGTGTCCATATTACAGGCATTTTCCCATACCCTTGTCACATCTGACTATGGAGCCTCATACACCACATAGGCTGAGTTTAGGAGAAGCAGGGAAAAAAAGATAAAATACACATTAGTCATGGTTACTTTAGGGGATGTATATGTTTGTAAGACAAAGTCCTCGTGTCCTGAGGACATTTAGCACTAAGAGGAACCTTCACTATGGGCATGCATGATACAGGTATCCAAGGCAGACTTTTCAAAAGCCTTTCAGGATCCCGCATTGCATGTGGCAGTTGGTCCTGTCTACCAACACTGGGCTAAAAGCAGACACCACTGCACCCCCAAGTCACAGATATCTGCCACTGAGCAGCTAGAATCCACCTGCAGTTAACACTGTGGATGATTATGCTTGGGCATGTTTTCTAATAAATTATTTCTAAGAAATAAAGCAGTGAACAAATAAGAATTACAATGAAACAAGAAAATTGTGATAATAACATTGCATGTATTTGAAGTAATAAGGGGAAATAGATCAAATAATGAAGGCGTAAAAACAGATAAACATCACCGTCCCTAATGCCCATAATAAATTCCAAAACATTGAAAAGACTGCATGATATCAACAAATAGCAGTTGAACAAATAATAGCTCATAATTCTAATAGCAACAGCCTAATAAAGAAACTAATATTTAAAGGTCTAGTTACTGAGTGAAAGTGTCCCAAAATGTAGACATCATCTCAGGACCATATAAAAATTGATGGATCCAACATGTGAAATAATCAAACAACTCTCCACTAGCTTATCCTCAGCATCTGAGTTTATACCAAAGCTCAGGTAGCTCCTTTTGCCATTTTGGTTTCTCTTCTATAATATTTTCATATTATAGATTCTATAGGTTTTAGACTATTGCTCATTGTCAACAGTCCACTGGTGCAAGAAATGGATAAATATCTTTTTCTTAATCAACTGAGCCTCTTGGGCCAAAATTAAGAAGAGTGAAAGCTACTGAGGCCCAGTAGCCTCCCTCCAGTCTAGGTATGCATTGCAACAAGCCCTAAGAGCTCTGCAGCATCCTGCGGGATGTCATTGGCGATGAAGAGCAGAGGAGCAAACCCAAAGATCTGCCACTATTAACAGATTAATAACAACATCTCGCAGAAGACAGGGCTGCAACTGCCATTTTTCCTCCCAAAATTCCTCCTCCTTTTGCAGCACAGCGGCAGCTTTGGTAAAGGGACTCCTTTAACCATGAGGACACCCTCCACCAACAGCTACCCCTGCAATGGTCCCTTGCAGCCAGCGCAGCTTAACCCCCAACACCAGACCCAAGAAGAAGCTCTATCAGCTGCCTCCTCCTCAAGAGCAGCCAAAATGCTCTCCGCTGTGATGCTGAGCCTTGCAGCAGATGTTGTTGCACCAGACATCATGTTTGCAAGAGGCAGCCCTTCCTGTCACCGTCCGTCACTTATTGACTCTAACTACTCCCACAGAATTCTGCTTTACCAGGAGGGAAAACAAGCAGCAGCCACAGAAGCGCCTGGCTACAGGGTGGCAAAAACACATGCAAGAAAATTGCTTTTCTACTAATGTTATTATTTCCCCAATATAATAAATTTAATTATAGCACGATTTTTCTAAGATAACTAGCTGTGAATGTTTTTCCCATTTTGAGTGCACTGCTGTAGAGCAACTATTCTTGAGAAATTTGTTTTTTTATCATTTTAATCATCTAATCCTCATAAACCTTTTAACACAAAGACAAGAACTACTTAAGGCACAGCAAGATAATTAATATTGAAAATAGACTCTGCAGGGGACCTGTAGCACCTGCTGCCTTATATTAAGCTCCCAGACTAACAAATTAACCACAAGTTCTAAATAAGTGGTTAAGAACAAAAATAGACAGTGCCAACACAGATACTATTTCCAATCACTTAAGATCTACCACATCAAGTGGCTACTAAATTCACTATTTTCCCAGAACTAATAATAACTTCAGTA
>NW_010576747.1:131009-146743 GCF_000705375.1 Tinamus guttatus
AGGGAAGAAAAAAAAAGGACCCCAAAACAACAACAAAACAACTTTCATTTTCTAGAATATCACTTTATATTTGACAGAAAAAAATGAATGATTTATCTGGCTTAAAGGAAGAAAACTTACTTTTTTTCTCTTACCTCATCAAGCCTACAACTAAGTGAAGGAAGGGCTTGAAACTGGAGTTTGTCATGAGCCACCTCGGGAAGGCTGGGACAGGCTCAGCTGGGATCTCATCACCAGAGCAGATGATTTTCAGGTGAAGCAAGGCCAGGATGGGGCTTGCTAACATCCTAAAGAGAATGGGGCATTAGCAAATTCCCTACCTGTCCAATAGCAATTTCTGTATTTTGATTTATTTTGTTTATTTGTTTTATTTTTGAAAAAGCCTTTGGGGAGAGATAGTGACTAAATCTTTCTGCTAGATGCGCCTCCCACCAAAGCAACATCATGTACCAAGAACTAGGCACTGCCAGCAGAGACCAAAAGGACCCTCAAAAGCAGACAATAATGCACGCACTTATAGAGCACTTGACAACTTCAAAGCACTATTCAAATATCAACTAATTAGTTAAGGAACTGATTACTGAAAGGAAGATGCCTATTGCTTTTCCTGCACATGAGCTCCGGGCGCATGCCAGGTTTCCTTTGGAGGACTGTGTTGAACTTGCAGGAGACGCTGCTCGTTTTAGAGGGGTTTGTGGTTATGGGCTGCCCTTTCCTCCTGGTTGGCTCTTGGGAGGATGCTCAGCCTCGAAGCACCCAGGGGTGGTCACCAGAAAGCAGCAGTGGCACCCGCGGTTCCCAAGGGGCCCTTTCGGATGTGCCCCTTGCAATTGCTACAGCAGCTAAAGAACCTGGGCTGAAAATAGGAAACAGAGCGAGGGAAATCAAACAGGAATACAGATTCATTTAAAGCTCAGCAGGGAATGGATACGGATAGAAATAAAATAATTAATTACAATAAAAAAATTTAAAAAATCAGAGTGAATTAGCACTGCCAAAAGATTTAAAAGGACTAAGAAAGACAGTTATTATATGAGTATCAGGGGAAAGCAAGTAAAAGTCCTAGAGAGAAAGTGTATCCATTAATTAGGAAACGAGGGTGGGTATGAAACTAATGATGACTAGAATCCATCTTTAATGAGACAGATAAAAGAAATGTGAACAATTCAGAAAGGAGGAGAAGCCAGTAAAACATCTCTTCTTAGTCAACATGTTAGAAAATGCTCAGGGGAAAATGAGTCTATGGGTACATCAACTGGTTCACGTGGTGAACGTGCCTACTGCACATGATTTCTACTAAGTTTGTACAAACGAGACTTAAAGGTGACTGAAGAATATTAAGTGTGTACAGAAACTTAAAAGGAGCAAAATATGATCTCAAAACATTATTTTCCTACCATCTACCTTTTACCCTTGCTAAAATAGAGAGCTATGTGTCATTCTGGAACGCAACAAGAGCAAGGCATCTGGAAGCACCTCATGCAGCCTGTCCCCTCTGACGGTCCCTGCAAGTGTCTGCTCTGCACTGATTAAAAACAAAACAGGAGTCCAGATTACCCCAGCTGACAGTTAGAGGTGCTGGATCAGTCGGATGCCCTGGCGGCACCACCGCTCACGGGTGTTCATCATGCCCAAGAGCAGCCCCGGCAGCAGGAAGCCTCAGGAGCAATCGGCAGCGGGGACCTAGCAAGGATAAATCTCACCAGATGAACTTGATTGCTTTTTTGATAGAAAGAGAAAATTAACGGATGAAGGGAATGCTGGAGCTGTAATATATTTGCATCTGAGCAGAGCATTTGATACTGTGCCTCATGACATCTCGCTAGAAAAATTAATTTAAATCAGCTTGGAGAGGAACACTGTCTTCTTGATTGAAAACAGGCTGAAAGGCTATAAAGAGAGGTTAACAGTGAGTAGCAAAGCATGGAGCTGAAGATGAGGAGTCCATCAAAGTACCACAGGCTTAGTCTTAGAATAAGTCTTATTTAATTTCTTCACTGTTCATCTAGAAATGGAGGAGGAAGCACCATTTTAATAAGATATGCAGATGAGATGAAATTATTAGGAACTAAAATCTTCCACAAAAGAAGATGCAAATGGATCTAAAGAGAGAAGTAGCTGGACCAGGACCCTGCAAAATGAGTTCAGGGTTGCTTCCACCACAAGTTTGACTAGAGTTTCCCATTTAATGAGACAAAACAGATCAATTAGTTTTCACTGCCACAAAGAAAGCAGTTTTCAATTAATATTTTTTCATATCTGCTTGTCCAGATGTGGATCTTGCTAGCCAGAAGACTAATGAAATCCAGCATACTTTGTAAATGGTATAGTTTGAATTACACATCCATTTGCACAATATGGACATTTTCCAAGGTAGTGACATGAGCCAAGGTTTTAACTTTCCCAGGGGTGCTATCTCCAGGACAGATGTGGAGTCCCAAAATTATTTGCTAAAGGACTTAAAATGGAGCATTTTGGAATATGTCTGCCAAAATTTAAAACAGAACAGTGATGAAATTCCAGCTCCTCCCTCAAAACTTGTGGCACATATTAGACTCCAGGTAGAAATAAGATATGGCAGCCAAAAAGAGCAATGGGGTGTGGGGCAATACAAATTCAGACCACTTTTATTCTGCTCAGCTGTTTCTGCACCTGGAACATTGTGTTCAGTTCTGGGGAACTCATAAGCTAAGAGATACTGAAAAATTGTAGCAATTTCAGAAAAGAGCAACAAAAAATTTCAGAGGGATTGATACATTAAGGAAATATTAAAGGAGCTAAATCAGTACCAGAAGAACTGAATTTCTTATATACTGGCACTCAGGAAAGAATTGACTGTGGAGAATTTGGACTCTGGTGGCTGGGTATTTTTTCCTTTGGTTGCCTAAGAGTTTTCATGGCTAGTGGTACTGTGAGACCAGATATCTCCAGAAGTTTCCTTCTCCAGTTTGCACGTGTGAAATTTCCATTTCAATCTCTTTTACTTGCAGTCACTTATTGCTACTCTACCCAAATGCATTCTTACATGTCCCTACTCTGTGCCAATAGCAAGAAGCTCAGGTCAGACATCCATATTGCCTTGTCCAAGTAAAATCTACTGTGGCTTCAATGCAAATTATTCTTCATGATTTCAGCCTCTCAAGACCTGTGCTTTGTTAACTGCACAATTCAGTGTAGTACAATTAGTATCTTGGATTTCTTATTTATTTTGTTTTACATCACATGTTGGGTTGCTTTCACCTCTCAAATATTGACTAAGTCAAGTAAAAGTCTTGCAGTGCACTCAGTGTGTTTTGCAGAATAGCCTGTTTCCAGAATCAGACAGCAAGGTCTGCACTGAGACTGTTTGGTATCACCTTGGTGTTGTTCACTAGCCATTTTCTGTGAACTAAAAACCTGGTCCTCCCCCCATTCATAGTGATGGTTAATTAAAGTGATTCTTGTGAAGTATATCAACTTTTGTGGTGTTTCAAAAAGGGAAAGATCAGGTAGGGACATGATATCTACATTTGATATAAGCTTGAGGATATAAGCTCTCCTAAAGGTCCCCATACCAGCCAAATGTGAATTTCTAGTCTCTGCGTGAAGCCAGAGCTACAGTCGAGTGAGTTTGCGTTACTGTGATTTGTATTCTGTGTCTGGATGCATTCATTTCTCTTGCTTTGAGTAATATTTTTTCAACCTTGTCTTCTCATTAAAATTTCCCCTTCATTATAGAGCATTTCAATATAATTTCCTCCTGAACGGAGCCCAGAGTACAGCCCAACTAATAAGAATTGCATGATCTGCATTATTATGCACACATAACCCATTATAATTGAATCTTATTACACTTTAATTGCACATGTTTACAAACACGGTATTCATTGCAACAGATTAGGTATTTTAGTTGATTGTGCCATTAATGATTGAAAAGCTGGTGCCATTTTGTGTGAAATCCATTCTTGGCTTGCATAACAAGTGGCATAATATAAGGCTTCTGAAGAGTCGCAAGATAGATTTCTTCCTTTCTCTCATTATTTTTAACTGTTTTGAAGAGTTCTGATGCATCTTCAGAAATGTTGTATCACTCAGACTGTCTTTGGACTTCAAGAAGGAGGCAGGATTTTAATCAACTACCTTCTCTTTTGAAATTGGAGGCCAAAGAGCAAGAGAGACCTTGCTCTCAATAATTTATGACACATCCCCATGATACAGGCAAGCCCTGTGCTTCTGCATTCACAGAGAAGGACTTTGCTCCCTCTTTTGTGAGTGTCTTTAAGCACCCCCATGCCTGCCCAGCAATCTTGTTTCTGGGCAGCGCAAGAGGGTCAGCAGATGCAAAATTGTTAGGGAATGGAGCTCCTGGGGACCGGAGGATTGGAAAATTTGGCAGCGCGCTGTGCTGTTTTGGTGCAAGGTCAGTTAGATAAGTTCAGTCAGGATGTTAAATCTAGCCGCTGCCTAGTTTGTCATCAGGTTTTATAACAAGAACAAGGGAGCCTGATAAACCTGACTCTCCAGAAGAAGAAATATTAAAAACAAACTTGTATTTTCACCAAGATTTATAGAAAATGTACTACTTTTTTATGTGCCCTTTTTTTGTCAGGTACATTTACCCTGCGTAGCATCAGCTGAGATATATATTATATCTGGGCTCTATTTAGCTCCTCTGCATGTGTTTATCTTGCAGCTTTTTAAGCATCTGCATAGGGTACCTGCTCACTCGAAAAGCTGTCCTTCAGACATGAGTAACACCCTGATGGAGATGCTGCCAGGACCACCAATTACAAGTGTCAGGCAAAGAGTCCTCAAAACCAGCCACGCATTTTGCCACCACTGCATCACGGTGTCTTTCCCAGCACGCTCGAGCCTCCCCTGCTGCAGAAAGTTGTTAATTGAGAGCTGACCTCATGGCCCCAAACATGCAAATTTGGCTTGTTAAATTTAATCATCAATGAATAACAGACTCCTACACTACTGAAGGGGAAACAGAGGATTTGTGCTAAGCAGAAGAGATTTTGGCAGATATCAAAATGCAGGTGATGCGCTCAGCATCTTCAGGATGCAACTGTTTATGGTTTTGACAATAAATAATACATCACGGGCATTGACAAATGGAGCTTCACAAAAGCCCTGTGAAGTAAATCAGCAGTTGTTATCTGGGACAGAGAGAAGGGATTGCATAAAAAGGTTAAGCAACTTGACCAGGAGGATACAGCAAGCCCATAGTGAAGCAGAGCTCTGGGATGCCCAGGTCTATGCTGGTAACAACCTCTTTCTCTCCTGATTTTCTGTGAGCTTTTATCAGCTGCAAAGGAGGGGCCATGGGTAATGCTTTTGGATACTAACTTGTCAGGAGGATCTGGAGCCAGGAAATAAATTAATGTCTTTTATGTTCTCCAATAGATTTACAGAGAATCTCAGTGGCTTTGATTTGGACAGTCTGGTTCTGCCATGCCTATTGGATTTTTGACAGCTATAAAGCTCTCCAATGGGAATAGGGATCTGAAGCGTTTTGGGGTGGAAATAAGTAATAGAGTGTGATTCTGTGTCTATAGCCAGAAGGCTTTTGTTTGTGCTTATAGGGATTTTAGTAGCAACCTTATTATTAATTGTTGTTGTGCATTATGACTCATAGTAAAATTACTGCATTGTCTCAAGTATTTTCAAGGCATCACAAAATGTTTAGAAGTTTCATATATCTTGAAGTATGTGATTTTTGTCCACTTTCACATAGTAGAGTAAGTTGGGATGGCTGCAAGACTATATATCATCAGGAACAACAACAATGCGGAGGTGATCTTGCAGGCTTCTGTGTTTCCTGTGATTTATGGCAGTTTGCTGCAACTTGAAAACGCTTTGGGCTGAACCAGTTAATTTGCACAGCCTGAATACAGTAAAAGAAAGATCTCATCATTATAACTGCCTTGCCCCCTTCCTTGCATCATCTCCTGCCTGCTTGGCTGGTCATGACCAGACCACCTTGCACAGATCCTGCAGCTGGCTCAGCACAAGCAGGCCATGGTGTAAACACATAACCTTGGTGAGGTCTGCATGGTCCTGGGAGTTCTCAAGTCCTTGTGAAGTCATTTGCTTCTTGGGTTGGGGATCCCAGCACTCACTCATTTTGCAAACCTATTCCAAGCCTGTAGTCAACACCTCACATTTATCAAACACTTTGCCATCCTTTGCCATCATACCATCAATGGTAAAGCTTCCATTGGGTCAACAGTGCTGCAGAGCTCTGGAAGGAGCAGCTACAGAAGAGGAACTAGTACAAGGTCAGAGCTTTTGGAAAAGGGCAAAGATAAAGCAGATGCATGTGCCTCTGTGTATTTGCATGCATGTGCATATACAAATACATTGTGGGTATAGTAACTCTTGGGTTCATGGAAGCATTAGGAGGATGAACAAAATGTAAGGTTGCAGAAGATATCCTCATCTCTGTGCAAATGGAACTGCATTAACCTTAAGAGAGGAAAGAGGAGGCATTTGGAGAACTGCAAACAATAAGACTATATTAAGGCTGAATCCCTTGCAAGTTTATTGCGCCAAATCAAACTCATTTTTAGTTAAATAAGCTCATAAAACTCCTGCACCACACAAACTATTATTTTTATAGTTGCAGTACTGAAAAATGGCAAAACCTATTATCATTGTTCTTAAGCTGGCAAAGATATTCACTCCTGGCCTGGGAGATTGCCTGCCAAGCTCCAGGACTGAGGCAGATTCTGACGCCTGAAGCTTGATAAACAAAACCCCCTGGAAAAAAAAATAAGGAGGGGTTTGTCACTGGCAAGTTGGCACAATCTTAACTAGCATTGAGCAGCTGGAGGATCTGGAAAGTATATCAGACTGCAGGTCAATGGGGAAAAGAGGGAATGCTGCAATCAGCTATGGCAGAGTCTTACTGTAAATGGAAGAAGTTAAATGGAGAGGTAAGCAGACAGAACACTTTAAAGACAGGACAGCCTGCAGAAGGCAAACAAGCATTTGAAAAGCCCATTAGGAACCAGCTTGCAAGGTGATTAATGAACTGAAATTGCCTTTTGGTTCTTGGGAACCAGAAATCAATTGTGTCCCAACAGGATCATGAGAACTGACCGTTTGAGTCAAGCCTTCCCTGAAAATCAGTACTCCTGGCCTGCACTTTCTCATGGGCCTCCTCTTCCTCCACCAAGCACTGGTAATCCGAACATCCCCAGCATTCTGCTCTGCTGAGTTTTTAGTGGAAAAAGTGATGGAGAACAAAAAAGAAAACGATGAAGAAACAGGAACAGCATTGGGCAGAGCTTAAAGAAAACCTTTAGTGGGGCATTGAGAGGGATCTTGGACCTGAGAACATCCCTGCAATTCCTCATGAGGTGCTGAGGTCTGGGAATGCCTGCAGAGCAAAACCCAGCTGGGGCAGGCGGCCACATGAAGTGCTGCTCACTGCACAGTGCCTTGGTGCTCTGAGCTAATACCCAGGAGCAAATGGAAGGGCTTCCAAACACCAGAAATACCCAACCATTAACTGAATGGTGGATAAAATAAAAGCCGTGTCATGCATGGGAGAACATTTGGCATATTTCCAGCTCTTAGCAAATACAAAACCCCATCAGTCTAAAGAAGCATTAGGAGTTTATGATGTGGAAATAACTGGCTGGTGTGTGACGCATTTCCAGCTTATGGGGAGCTATCCATTAGAAGAAAATATTTTAGACATTCTGGGGTTGGACTCAACCTCATTGCTGCAGGCCAAATGCTGTGAACATGAGGCGAGTGTTGCGGAAACCGAATAGCCTGCCATGTGCAAAGAGGGAAGAGATCAGCAAACATTAGGCATAATTAGTCCTTAGCTATTTAGTACTCAGATGAGGTGATGGGGAAAAGTCTTCTGTAATAGCTGAGTTGGGGCAGCTTATATCAGCCATGGTGTCATCTCTGCATCTACGAGATGGATGGAAACCTTTTACAGTTTGACCATTTGACTTGAAGAAAGCTCTCAGAGTAAAAGGGAATCTGTTGAAATGGCAAGAGTGAACTGTTTCCAGTGCATCTATTTTAACAGCAGCAACAACAGAAAAGACAGCTCAGTCATGTCCAGTCCTGAAGGTCAGTCTGACCTTCAGTTCAAGTGGTAGCACTCTACCCATTCAACTAGAAATGGGTAATCCTGGAGAGTGTGGGATCTCCAAGCACTCCACTCTTACAAATGCCTTTAACAATAGAAAAATATTTACTTTACAGATGAGCTAAACAAAACACATGGAAATAGTCTTCCCCAAGCAGTCAACAGCAAATTTAGCCACCATAGAAACAGCAACTGCCAACCCCTTGTTTTATCTGCATTCTCCTTGGTAATAAGCCAAGGAAAAAGTATCAGCATCCACATTCACACATATTGCTCAGTGACAAAAGATGGCAGTGAATCCTACATCACTGGAGTAATCCCAAATGGCATTCACAAGATCTGCAATCATTTCTGAAATGAATATTTTCCTGAAGAGCATTTCCTTTCTCTAGGACAGCTCTTCATTAGAGAAAAGCCTGGATAGGCTCAGGAGGACAAGTCTGTTCCTTCCTAAACCTTGGGGCTGCTGGAGCTTCCCAAGGTGTCTTCACTCGGGGTGGTGATGAAAAGAAATCCAACATTATTCCCTCAGCTCCAAGAGTTTCTGGCACTTGCTGAGAAAGTGCAAGTAAATGTGAGCCAAAAGTCAGTCAAAAACGGGCCTGGGTGTTTTTCTTTTCTCTTTCATTTAAATATTAACTTTCTGAAAAAGTCCTCCAAGTCTATTCCATTCTTCTCTCTTCTATTTTTGTCAGGTAGAAGGTTTGGGCTTTTTTTTAAAAAAAATAGTCTTTTCAATTCCTTCAAAAAAGAGCAGCTGTGGATACATCAGTGCTAGTTACAAAGGACTACAGGGGACATTTGGAGAACATAACCTTTGCTGGAGATGCTCTAGGAGATGTCCCAAGCACCAAAAGGAGGTTGTGCCCAAGCACTTCACCTCTGGGACACTGTCTTCTCTTTTTTTTCCATCTTTAACCCTGTGACACAAAGCAGTTTCCCAAAACCAAATATGTGCTCTCCAGAAATATCTCCTGAAGCACCAGGTGTGTCTCAAACACGTATAGTGTCTGGATATATACAGTTTTATACCCACTTCTATGTTCATTTCAGACAACACCACCTGCACATTGTGCAGAGTGCCCTTCATAGCCTGCACTCTTAAAAAGACAGACACTGTCAGGGACAGCAGGTCCCTTTTGTTTCCTGACTTAATTATGATAGTGTAATTATGGGCTCTGCTATACCTTCATGTCCAGAAGACAGGATCTATTCCAGGATGGGTTGAGGAGATGCACATGTAAAAACATCTCCTTGACTGACACCCTTGGTACTGCAGTCTCTTAAGAAAATGGATCCGGGAGTACTTCCACAGACCACAGGGACCTCAGCCATTCTGTTCCTTGGCTACTGCTTCTCACCAGAGCTGAGGGGACACCTGGCTTCCTGCTTGTAGAACAAGAAGGCACTTGGCACTTCACCGTGCTGCATAAGAGCTATATCATTTAATGCAAACCCCGCTGCCCATGGAGGGGCATGGGCACAGTGCAGAGCTATAGCATTTTGCAGACATGGAGCACAGCACCAACCTACAGCTAGGATCCCTGCAGCATCATTAGCTCAAGGCCAGCACCAAGGTAGCCACAGCCTTGCAGCTTTCTGTGCAATTAGACCAGGGCCAAACGAGCTGGCAACTGCCTGCAGGAGACTGCGGCTCCCTGCTCCAGCGCCCTGGCCCGCGAGCAGCGCTGCGGAGGAGCGGGGAATTGCCTCTGGTTCCAGGATGGGGATAAAAGTCTCAGTCACAGGTCATGAATCTTTCAGTTGCAAGAAAGTGAGACTCACTTTTTCCTGCAGGGCAGGAACACGATAGCAACTGCTGGGCTGTGCCTGCCAAGGTGCTAAACACGCTGGTCTATCATCCAGGGACCATAAAGATGCTGACACCCACGAACAGGAACACCAGGGATGGTCACGCATGGACTCACGGATATTTTCTATGCTTCAGCTGACACAAGGGCTCTTCTCCAATCTCTCTCCCTGCCTTTCATCTGGCACTGAAGCTCTACCCCACTGCTGGCTTGTTTTTATATCCACCTTTTTGCTGAAGAGACTAATCCAGTGCCTGGTTCTTCTGGTGGCTGGAAACCTTTCCAGAATTTCCAGCCTAAGTTTATCCATGACCCATTTATACCTAGTTGATCTCTTGCCAACATTATTCTTGAGTTTAAATAGCTCTTCTCACTCTTAACCCTCCTCCCTACTGCGTTTATAGATAAGCATCGCAGCCCTCAAGGCTTTTATTTTGCTGCTTTTCTCTATGGCTGCTCCTATTTTAGTATATTTTTCTGACTTTATGTGCCAGGACTGTCCATAGTATTCCAGGTAAGGTCTCACCAGGCCCTGGTTCAATGACATCCGTACAGGATGCCTGAGGATCACTAATTTTTTCCCAGATTTTTCTCCATCTTTTCTAAAGGAGAAACCACATTTCATGGAAATAACACTTGTCACAATTCCCCTTGGTGCCAACCTCCAACTTTATGTGATTATGTCCACCTTAACACTTCTGCAGTTCTCTAGGCCATCCCATTTTTCTGCTTTTCTGAACCTCCATTGCTGTGCTAATCCACCCTAATTTTCCACATGCTTCTCCTTTTGTGCCATGAACATGGATGAGAATTATAAATACAAGCAACTCCCCAGACTAAAGGAGCTCTAGGGACAGCCTACTGCACCCTAAAATTTTCCAAATCCATTAGATCCTTTCCCCAAGTGTCCTCAAGTTTCCTACACAATTCCACTAATCCTTGCTTTCTGCAGTTCAACCCATCTCTTTCACCATGTCAAATTATTTGTAGAAGTCCAGAGAGATTAGATCTACTGCATTGCTTTTGTCAAGAAAATCGATTATCTTAGTGAATAAAATCATCACATCCATCTGACACAATATACCTTTGGTAAACCTATATTGTATCCTTTCTTTCAAAAAAGGAGTCCTTTTCCTTCCTAAAGCTTTGTATAACATTGAAGTCAAACTAATCAGCCTTTAGTCACACTGATCATATTTTCCTCTGGAAAATATATTAAACAACCACCATGCACAGGAGTGATAGGAGCTGTCCCCATCGGGGAACAGATTCCTTACTTATTTACTCCAGCAAAGTCATAGAGTGGGGGAGAGAGAGGCGAGGAAAAGAAGAAGAAAAAAAAAAGCACCTAACCTCTATTTTCTATATTTTCTGCCTTTATTCTTTTTTTTTCCTCTCTCTCTTTTTCCCTTTCCTTTATTTTTGGAGTGTTCCACTTTCTTCAAAAGCAGTTTAAAATGTGGCTTTTACAGTGTCAAGGTATAGAACTGGGGATTTAAGAATCCAACAGACCAAGCTCTAGAAATAATGCAAGACCAGTGTTTTCATATCATCAGCAAAAACAAAATACTGTATCCTTTACCACAGCAATTGGGGAATCTCTTCCATAAAACAGGCCAGAAAACTGCAAAGTGCATAGAAGCAGGTGATAAGAAATGAAAAAGAAAATGAGAATATTACATGGATTTTGCTCCAAGGGCTTCTCTGTGGTCCAGCTAACGGGCTATTAGTCACTCACAGCTCTGGCTGGAAGTTTAATGCTTAAGCATGTCTATATCCTTAAGTTAGTCATGGAAAATGACCTAGATTTGGGGACCTGATAGGTTCCTATGCAAGTTATTCAAATTAACATCTTTTCTCTCCCATGTTTTCCCTCCTCTCTTAACCTATCCCAACAGGCTCCTTAGTATTTACCCTCCCAGGGGCACTTTTTGACTGAATCCAGCCAAGCCTTCCTTTGCAGGACTGCACTATGGCAGTTCAGTAACAGTTGCAGTACACTATATGCAAACAATAATGTTGACAAATTAAAGTAAATTAGGAAAAATGAGGACATTTCACTTGAGCTGCTCTAGGACTGCCTCTGACAGCCTCACATGCACAATTAATCTCCTGCTCCTATTACAAAAAGTAAAATCAGTGACTAGAGAGTTATAAAACTAAAACACAGCTATATTAGAGACCCTAAAAGATTCCAGCTGAAAGTACAGCCAAATTTGAACCTAGCTGGCAAAAATAAAATAAAATTAAAAAATAATAATTTTCTCTGTTTCACAAAGCCTTTTTATGAACCTAGCAAGTAAATTTTAGCAAATCTGCTTCTCTGGGGAAAAATGCTCTTGTCATAATTAATCGAATTCAGAAATCAGATGCTAGCAAAAGGGAATATTTCCTTCTAGTTTATATTCCTGCCAACCAACAGAAGCCAGAAGAGTTTCAAGAAAGTTTAAGATTTCCTTTGTAAAACTATATTGCTTGACATTAACTTGACTCATATGCATAAGTTGTTCCCCCATCACACTCAAATGTAATTGAATGTTATTATCAAGTGGCAGAAAGATCTTCGAAATAAAAATCCCACTTAAGGATTTACGTTTTTAAGAGTGAAACACGTTTGCATCTCTGTAGTCATGAATTTTAGCAGACAACAGTAATTATGCTATAGAGAACGTAACTCATATCATACCAAATATATATATATGCAGGATCCTGACCCTCTTTTTCATAAGAAATATATATATTTTAAAGCCTATGTTTAAAATGAAGATATTCATACATGGTTTCCTCGACTATTTCATACAGGCCAAGGACATGGGTCTAGGCACGCAGTACCACTATGAGGATGGGGTAGGCATCATCTAATCACACTGTCACACAGGGCCAAGCCATGGGCAACAGCAGGGAAGAAGGTAGAGAGTCGTTTTAATCCTCTGTGCAAAAATAATGGCCACAGTGTCTGCGCTGGAAGGAGGAAGGAAAAAAAGTAAATGGCCCTGCTGTGCAATATAAATGGGACCCTGGGGATATTTGTTCCCATGCTACCAGACACGTCGTGCCTCCCCCAAAGGGTTTTGCACTGCTGACTGCTGAGGATTGTTTTTGCTTTAACTCATTTACTGCACCAAGAGCTATTTGAAATATAAGCATGAAAACAAAGTAAAGAAAATGCATCTTCCTCGCAGTGCCTGCGAGTGGGAGGAGGACGGATTAGAGCAGCTACCGAGGGTGAGGAGAGCAGAGTGGCTGCACTGCCCTTTGGGGGGCTTTTAGTTTTAAGCACTGACAGCAGAGACAAAAATGCCTCCCCAGAGCCCAATCCCGCAGCATGGAGCTGGGCACGCTGGAGTTCGGGGATGACAAGTGATACAAGGCATCATCTGCAGCACTTAAGGCTTTCTGGAACTAGTTTTTCAAATCTGCTTCATTTTCTCACCTTTAAAACGCCACGAGTTTCTCTAGTCTAAGGTGCCAGCTGGGTGCCCCTGCAGGAGAAGGAGAGTAATTGTGAGCTGCAGGACAAATCCATGGGCAGTGTTTTGTTTCCTTAAGGATTTGGCCCCTCATCCCATCAGGGATGTGCTCCACAGCTTGCAGAGCATCCTCTGTGCCCATCTTAGAGTCCAGAATTTACATCCAAGGTTATTTCTAAGAGTCTCAAAATAGGGCAAATGTAGACACAAAAAAAGCCTACAGAATCCACATGAAACTACTCAGAGCAAAGAAAAGGTCAGATTACTGGTGAATTTATGGACAAGTTGTTCCTTTTTCTTTTTTACATTTAAAAAATTGTCTTCAGTGGAGGAAGGATGAAACGTGACGTCAATACACACAATGAATTTTAAATCACTTCAAACAGATGTAAACAAATAGTGATAGGTAATTAAAAACAGATAACTCACTGGCTAAGTTCCTCTGGAGTCATTTTCACTTCAGCCTTTGATGATAGATTAATCTCTTTGTGTATGCAACATTTAAACATGTATCAGTGAGGATGAAACAGATTTCTTTTATGGATAGAAAATATGTTTATGCCAAAGAAGTATTCCTTTAGTTGAGGCTCCTGAGGGGGTCTTGCAAAACCTTGCAGTTTTAGAGGAGCGGCCCAAACCTGTACAGACTTCCCCTGCCCCAGCACAGCCAAGGTGGCAGGAAAACGCACGACCCCAGCCCTGATCTCCCCTAAACGTCTCAGTTTGTCCTAGAGGTGCAGAAGTGGGAGCAGACATACACAACCAGCAACATACAGCCTAAAACATCCTGCACTATACTTGGGTGGTTTTACGCTCTTACTAGGCTGAATTTAAAGTTCATCAGCAAGACAGCAATAGTTTGAACTCAACATGGCTGAATTTCAGTCATCATCTTTCAGCTGACAAAGCATTTTATAAAGGCGAGGCAGAGGCATCATTTCTGACTACAAATGGGACAACAGAGGTACAAAACAGTCCCTCCAAATCACAGACCTTCCTGCCGCGTTGGCTCCCACCCAGCCTTCCTGCTCCACTGGAAAGCGGAGCTCAGGGATGGAGCAATGCCCCTTTGCATGTGCTCACCCCAGCTTGATCTCTCACACCTAGAGTGCACAGCTCAGCACACAGCACTAAATCATCAAGGCAACTAAAACAGGCAGTCATTGCATGCAAAAGACCTTTCAAAAAGGGAGAGAACTGAAATAGAAGCAAGAGCTTCATCAGAGAAGCAACTGCTGCACTAAACCAAAGCAGCTGAGTGAAGAATAAAGGAAAGAATAGATTAAAGGAGATACTTGAATCCTGAAGAGAGGAGAGCATTGCATATCAAATGATTTTTTGAGGCGGGGACAGGGGGAGCGCACAAGGAATAAAAGACAAGGAAAGAATTACCCAACAATACCCTATAAAGTTGCTGGAGAAGTAAAATTAGCACAGGAATGAGAAGGTATTGAGGAGGGGGTGAGGTTGGTGGAGAAACAGCTAAACACTATATGTTAAAGAAATCAGAGAGTGTCTAAGTAGACAATTTTTTTTTTCTCCTGGGAAAGGTGAAGAGCACAGTGTATTACCTGCCACAAAGCAAGGGAATTGTATCAGCAATGACTAGGGTTTCCAGAAATTATTTAGCAAACAAGAAGCCCCTCTGATCATGACATTCCAGGAAAGGAGTGAATTTGGGGAATTGCATGCAGAGCTCAAACTAACATGGGCTGCAAGCGCCTGAGCAGTAATCCATTGCTTAACAAATGCGGAAGCAGCAGGCAGCAATTGCTGCTCAGCAGAACTGTTCGGAGCAGGAACAGCCTCTGCACAATAGTTGCACACAAAAAAATCAGGTTTTGAAAGCCCTGGTACTGAGACCCAAGCTGAAGGGAGTGAGATCAGCAATGCATGAAATCCTTTTGGAATTACTCAATGCACACTTTGGAGCCCAGCCCCTGGATGCTCTTCCTCAGATACATATTTTGCTAGCCATTAAGCAGAAAATATGCATGGGTCTGGCAGCCGGCTTTGTGTAAGCAGGCTGTTCCATTGGATTCTGTTTTGTTGTTGTGCAAACTTATAGTCAATCTTCAGTGACTCACTGAGCAGGTTGGGCATACCAGAAATCATTCAATTTCTTCATCTCTTCCAAATAATTCAATAGTTTACCCATCATTGTCAAAGATGCCGTTTGAGTCTAGATTTCCCCTCCAGCTAATCAAATAGATGCCTGACCCATATCTGAGCAAAAAATATAATGAAGTCAGTGGAGTGGCACCTGTTTAGACCAGCAGGGCAGGAATGAAAAGGGGAAAAAAGACTATTTTTATGTTTGCTGATAATTAGGCCTTTCCCATATCTGCTGCTCAT
>NW_010576748.1:0-21191 GCF_000705375.1 Tinamus guttatus
TTTTTTTTTAAATCGAATATATCAAATGTTATTGTTCTTCATTGTTGGAGATATTTGGGAGATGTTTTTAAATAGCTTAGTTTCTTCTACTTATTAAAATAAAGCTGTTTTTTTCTGCCTAAGAGAACAAAAAAATTCTTTAAAATGGGTTTGTGGTAATAATTTATTCTTGTAATGGGAGCCAAGCGGAGCACTCAGACTAGTGCTGTGAGATGTGGCCGACGGCGGGTGCTCAGAGCAGCACCCGTTCAGCTGCCCTTGCCGTACAGGCGTCGTATGGACGTGCTCCCTGCCCAAGAAGAAAAGGCTTCGGCCCCTTCAAGAAGCTTGACATACCCATCTCTCTGAACCTGCTAGGAAACACGCTCTTTGCTTGGCTTCTTGCCTTTGAGCAGTTTGCAGGTCAATGCCTGCTCTTTCTACATGGTTCTTAAATGTTGGAAACTCCTTCTATCTGCTCCATTCCAGGCTAACACTAGAGAGGCTACAGGCTCTATAGGCACTGACTTAGTTAAAACTTCACCTGAACAAGGCTTTAGCAAAGCTGCCTTGCTCTGTTGTTGCTTCCCTGTGGTCCTTCCATTCACTTTTTGTCCCTGGAGGGTTTTATTGCATGCTCTTCACCTTTCCAGATTCTTCCTTGCTCAGCCTCCAGGTTAAACCGGACAGGCTTCCTCCTGGAAATTTGGGAGTAAATTCTGATGCCCCTTAGTGGTGTGCTTTTTGCGAGGTTAGGGGTGCAATGCACAGGATAGCTTCAAATGTGAGTGTCTTTATACAGCCTAGTTTTGAGGTCTTCAAGGAGTTGTTCTTGATTGCAGAAGGGTATTTGGGTTCTGAACAGTCATGAAAGTCACTTTTGTCGTAAGTTATAGGATGCTGAGTGCTGCTTAAAAGGAGGCAGTGCGTTGGTATCTGCTTCTGAACAAACCTGAGCTCACTAAAATGCCTAGGATGCTTTCAGTTGGATTTAAAAGATACGGATCTCACAAGTGTGGAAAAATAGGATCATCACCTGCAGATCTGCCAAATTGTACCTGCCTCCTTAATTAGCAAAATTGTGTGGGTTTAGATTTATTCTGCTAGCCTTGAGGGGCAGACAAGGTTGTGAGCGCGTTAACTGGGCTGTGGGGGTGTTGGCCAAGCTCCGTTTCCAAGGCTCATTAACTCCCCTTGTGCAATCCTGGCTGCGCTGCTGGGGTATTACGGCAGGCCCCGCTTCCCTCTCCCTGATCAAACCACCGTCTGGAGCAGCCTGGGTTCTTTGGGAACCCTCTTTGCCCCCTTTCTTTGCAGTTGAGGGGCAGTGCTCGCATTCACAGCTCTGTGTTTAGCTTTGTTCAGCCAACTTCTCTTCTTGTGGTGATCTACCTGTAGCTGGTTTCCTTCTTCAGGTCAGGTTTGTCCTCCGTCCTGTTATGTGGTAGTTTTATGGTGCCAGTTGTTTTTCAGGGCTAGTTTATATCAGAAATCTGAAGTGAATGACACAGTCATCAATAATAATAATAATAAACTTTTAATAACAGGATTTCTGTTGCAGAAGGGCGGAAATAGTTTTGCTAAACACTTGAATATCAAGGCTTATCCTTAGGGCTGTAATTATCATGGCTCTCAAACAGGACAAAACCAGTTCCTACAGATGGAAGAGAAAATTAAACTACTTCCACTCTGACCTTTTACAGTTCCTGGTTCCTTTCAATCACTGTAAGAGGAAAAAAGAGAAAGTAAGGATTTACCAGCATAGGCAGATCATCCCATTTAGCTGGTTGAGAGGGTTTGGTGTACAATGGGAACTGTGTAGTGCCATAGGCTAAATAGAGCTAAACTTAAACTTCATGAGAAGCCCTGTATGTGTCAGTTCCATTATATAATAGAAGTTGCTGATTTCATAAATTTTTCCTTTAAAATGCTCAGATTTCTTGAATGCACAATCCTTGATTGAGTCCTTTGCCCCCTAGGCTATCATAGATTTCCCATGAAGTTTTTCTGATACTTGATTTTAAAAAAATGCGTATTTTAATTGAAGGCTTTTTTTGATTGTTTTTAAGGGGGCAAACATTCTTTTAACGGATAATGGACATGTAAAATTAGGTGAGTTACTAAAACTGTTAAATGTTTGTGTACTCTAAACATACTGCAGAAGGCTTTCTGGTTTTAATCTCATGTAGAGGTTTGTTTTAAGGAATAATGAACATCAGTGGGGAGTCTTGCTGATAATATCTAACTGCTCACCATTAAATTAATAATTTAGGAGTAATTGGAGTATAGTTTTAGAACATTGCTTTTTTGTTTGTTTTTTTTAAAGACCAAATGGTATAAAAATCAAATTGAACGCTTTAACTATTTTTAATAAAATGCACCATCTAGAGATCCTGGCTATGAAATATAGTTTAAAGTACTCCCTGAAGGAACTGCTTAGAGAATATTAATTGGAATATTTTTTTCATATTAAGAGAGCACATGGTAGGATTTCTATTCTAGCCATTTTCTTTCTTGTGTTGAAATGTTTGTGTGTAGCTTACATATTTGGTGGGTGATCGAGTGCAGCTAACCCATGATTTAAGGGTCAGCAATTTTTCATTATTTGCTTTTACTATTTATTTTTTGTTAAATATTTCCCCTGTATTAAAAAAATATCTCAGATTGGAGAAACCATACTGTAGCATAGATAAGCAATGAATTACCCTGAATCATTACTTCAATTATGAACTGTCTTATTTTACTTTTTTTTTTTTTAAAGCTGATTTTGGAGTATCTGCACAGATAACAGCTACAATTGCCAAAAGGAAATCTTTCATTGGCACACCATATTGGTAATTACTTTATTTGGTTGTTAATATAGTAGTAAAATATGTAACACTGTTGAAAACACATGTTACATAACTGGGTAGATGAATCACTGAAGTGTGTCGGACTTTCTGGCTATCATATTTGAGTTACTTGTGCTAAATCCTGAACTAACTGAACATCAGACAAGATGCTGCAATGCTCTAAAAAATCAAATTGATTTACTGCTATTACTCTTGAATCAATTCAGTCCATTTCAGATTATCTGTGTTTTTGCATGTCTTCAAGTCTCACCTTAACATTTTTCTTTCTTGATAATCAATTTTGGTACCATGTGTTCCCCTGCTCCAGGTATTCTCTCTTGCATCTCCTCAGCTTATAATGAGGTTTCACTTTTGTCTCCACAGATGCTTTTGCCCCCTCTGAAATGTCGTCTTTAACCCATTTTCTTGTTTGCTTGCTTGTTTTGGTTTTTTTTGCCTTACTTGGATCAATTTTGGTACCATATGTTCCCCTGCTCCAGGTATTGTCTCTCTTGCAACTCCTCAGCTTATAATGAGGTTTCGCTTTTGTCTCCACAGATGCTTTTGCCCCATCTGAAATGTCATTTTTAACCCATTTTCTTGTTTGCTTGCTTGTTTTGTGTTTTTTTTGCCTTACTTGTTTAGACTGATTGAAATAAAATTTACCTTTCTGTGCTATCTGTTGCATCTTAATCTTCTCCTCAGTAAACTAACCTGTATCATTTACGCTATTTATATTGCAGATGTTTGTTTTTTATGTGCTCTGTCTGTAATGAAACTGGTTGTTCCTTTTTTGCCTCAAAGCAAAAATAGCATTTTTCTGCTGCGTATTTTTCCTTGTAAAGTATTCAGAGCTCTCTGTATGAAAGTACAGCACGTACAAGAAAAAGCCAATGTAAAGGAAAAGTAATCTAAGTTCTTAGACTTGAAATGGACTCAAGCACAGCATTTTTAGCATTCCTATGCAGTGTAAGTCACACCAAGATATGGATTCGCTTCCCTTTTGGAGTAACCCAGGCACCCTTCAGTCACATTACAGAAGTTAAGTCCTGATGCAAAGCACCACTTTTCCTTTGCAACGCTTAGAGATTTGGGAGGAGAAGCCAGGAAGCAAAAACTGCACAGGAGAAAATTGAGTGAGCTAGAGAAGCAGTGTGAAGGTTTCAGTGGCTCTTGGAGGTGTCCAAGCAGCAGTTGTGGTTGGACAGCAGAGAAGCAAAGGGATTTAAACCTCTGCAGTGTCTTTAGTTCCAGTGATCTGTCTTATTTATTTTTTCACTTCTCTTCCATTTCATTTTAGAATTATCCCCCGTTCCTCCTTCAGTGCCATCCTTTTAAAATCCCTGAAATGCTGAAAGATGGAAGAAATGTATTAAAATTTTTGCTTGTTTTCAGCTTTTTTTTGATTTTGTAACATTTTAAAATTGAACCATCTCTGGTAGTACGAAGTGGTAATTGAGGACTCATGATATGTCCCGAACTTCAGCAATGCAAAGCATGGAATGCTGCTTACTGAATCATTTTATTTAGGTGTACCTTTATGCAGATCAATTACATATGTAAAATTGTTCCACTCGAGGTGCTGAAACTATTTTGTAAGCTTAAATGAGGCCTTTCAACATTGCTGTGAGATAGGTGTTAAAGATGAGGAGCACTCTTGTTTAGAGCTGACAGAAACTCCTCGGGACTCATGCTTTCTGGAAGTTGTTGCTTATTAAATTCCTCTTTCAAAGACTCTATTCCAAGAAGTCAGTTGATGGCTCTCTGGGATGATGTGCATAATTTTATTTCTATTTTACTGTAGTTGAATAATTATATCTTAGTCTCTTTTGCTCTTGGAAAAAGAGGTTCGATTGGTTTCGTCCACTTCCTGCCAAGAGGCTGTTTTTTATACTGCCCTTTTAGTTACTGGAAGATGTTTGATGAAAATTTCTTGTTTATTCCAGAGAAGGAGGGTTTTGTCTTGGGACATATTTTTCCTATCATTGCTCTCAACTAAATGAGAGAGCCACAGTGTTAATCCTTTGGAAAGAAAGGGATAAGTGAGGGAGAAAAAACCTTACACTTCCTGAATTTTGTGAATTTTAGAAGCTTAAAATTAGCATGTATGGTGTATACCTTTACATATATATGCATATATGTATATCTCAATATACTATTAAACTTATAAATACAGTGCTGTAGAGGAATGCACAGTGAAAAAAAGAATGTTTGATCTGTAAAGAGAAGCATATCTAAGAGAAAAGTGTCTTGCCCTTTAGGATGGCGCCAGAAGTTGCTGCAGTGGAAAGGAAAGGTGGCTACAACCAGCTCTGTGATCTCTGGGCAGTTGGAATAACTGCTATAGAACTCGCCGAGCTCCAGCCCCCAATGTTTGACTTGCATCCAATGAGGTTAGTGGGTGGCTAATGATTCTTTTGGCAATAAATGTTCATTAACTAAGCTGTTTGGAGTAACTGGCTCCATGTGCTTGCATTATTTGGGGCTGCTGGAAGGGTCTTGAGATGTAAGTGTTCTGAACGTATGCAAAACTGAATGCATGCAAAGCTCTTTCTAGTTTACTGTAAATATATAAACTTTCCTGGTAGTTTCTCTTAAACTGATAGACTTCTTACGTTCTCCATGAATCTTAGGGAATGTTAGAGAACTTAATAACCTGGCTTATATTTGTCATCACGATGCCAACCACAGATCCACTGTTTTTTCAGGGCGCTCTTTCTAATGACGAAAAGCAACTTCCAGCCTCCCAAGCTAAAGGACAAAATGAAATGGTAAGCAGTTCTCTGCTTCAGTTGATAATGATCATGTATTTCACTGGACATGAAATTCTAATGTTTACCATTTCATTTTGCAGGTCCAATAGTTTCCATCATTTTGTGAAAATGGCACTTACAAAAAACCCTAAAAAACGACCTACAGCTGAAAAATTATTACAGGTATAATGCCTTTTTAAAACGTTAATGAAATTAAAATAAGCTAGAAGATGACCATGAATTTTGATATGTTTTATTTGTATATGCCTTTTTAAAATGTTAATGAAATTAAAATAAGCTACAAGATGACCATGAATTTTGATATGTTTTTTTCTTCTTTCAGCATCCTTTTGTTACCCAGCCATTAAATCGAAGTCTCGCTATTGAACTTTTGGATAAAATGAACAATCCTGATCATTCCACTTACCATGATTTTGATGATGATGATCCTGAGGTAGGAGTCTATTTTAATCGTAAAATCCGGCTAGGATTTCATTACTCAACAGAACAAAATTGTTAGATACATTTCATTCGTTCATTTTGTTAGGTTCACAAGTTTCACTTATTGTCACTTTGCAAGAGTTTGTGTTGCAGATGCAAATGCAAACTGCTTCCCTGTCCTGATTTCTACCATGCCTCCTACCTTCTGTTTCTTCTTGGAATTTCCATTCATCTGCAAGGAAAGCATTAATAAAAAGCATTTCACACTTACATACAACTAATCCTTGACTCGCAGTCTACTGTCTGCTCAACTTTGACATGAGGACAAGAAGCAAAGGATCCCATTTGTTCTGTTAAATGTTTTGCTGCGTGTTTCTTGCCAATTATATTTTTGTCTTAGAATAATATAGGAGACTTAATTTTGCTTCTTATTCTGTCAAAGACAAAATTTCTGCTTTAACAGCAGGTGAAAAAATAGTGGGCTTATATAAAAACAAAAAACTTGGCAGGACTGCGGGGTTTCACAATTGAGAGAAGGTAAATGCTTTCTTGCTGCCTTCTTCACACTTTTGTTACTGAAGACTTCCCAAATGTTTACAGTTTCCATAACTTCCATTGATTCATTGCATGCTTATGTATTTTATTTTTCTTTATGGGAAAAACTAGTATGAAAATGCCTTCAAATGCAAATAGTCTCACAAGGAACAACTATTCTGAGGGTATTAATTTTGAGATTTCACAAGTTAAATGAGCTTCCACCTTCTAGAAAAAGCAAAGGCAGTGGACATGCACAGAGGCTGTTTCTGTCCGTTAAAGTTGGCATAAATATAGAGGAAAAGCAAAAGTAAAATCTGTTTTATTCTATTGTGGAGTGCAGTGTTAGCTTTTGTTAAATATTTTGGGTGTGGAGGGGAGATTGAGGAAGGCATGAAGATGGAACAGTCAAATTGCAAGTGAAAAAGAGGCCTTTTCTGTAAGGACCCATCAGTGATATTAAACACACAAGGAAGCCTTTAGTATATATACTTCCACATCAGTATTAAGAGAAAGCGGTCTGATTTCTTAGCGCTGACAAAGACAGCTCAGATCTGCTCGTGGTTAAGTTCTAAGGATTGGGTGTCCTGTAGTTCAGTGATGACAGTTCTGAGGCCTGCTGGAATAGTATTTTCGTGAAACCAGAAAACCAGTGCTTTCATGGGCCTTGTAAGAAGGAAATGTGTCTGTTTGGGTGTGTTTCCTACCACTGAACTGCTGGGATCAAAGTAGCCTGCACTGTGGCTCTTCCCTGCTTTCCTGGAAGCTATATGGAATTACTGATGTACTGTCTTCCTGTGTCACTTGCAGGCATCTTCAGCAGGTATCCCAGCCATCTTCATTTTGAGTCACTTCAGTGAAGAATCTCACTTCTCGTCCTGTGTAGTATCACTTCAGTGCACATTTTACAGATTGTTACTTATAGCTTTTAAAAATGGAGCTCTTGCATGTAACTTCTGCCATATAATAATGCAGAAGTTGCGTGAAAGAGCTCTATTTTTAAATACACAACAAATAGAAGATTCTTCTGTTGTTCAGTATATTACTTACCGTTTAATCCCATAGCGAAGTATGATATCAGGAAAAAGCTATGCCTTGTCTGGGGAGAAAATAATAGGAAAAGAAAGCAAACTCACAGCAGTGATCAGAGAAGATGCTTATTTTCATCATTTATAAAGGAGCTGGGCTGGCTGACACTACTGAGCATAAACAAGCTGTCTCACACATCTTGTGTTTTGTGCTTTGCAAAATTAGTTCAGGTTTGTTGTTTCTCCATTGTTGTTCCTCACGTGGCACTGAGCTCTTCAGTGGGTTTTCAGTCACCATTACCTGTAGTGCTGGATCTTCATCAGACACACAACTTGGATGTCTCTTCTAACCGTGTTATCAAAGAGCATTCCATCCTTGGGGTATTAAATTCATCTGCAAAATAAAATTTGTAGTGGCATCTGTAAAAGCTCTTCCTTGCGCAATAAGCAAGGTCCTCTTCTGTGAACAAAGCAGACGAGAGATTATCTGATGCATCTTGAGCAAAGACTGTGTTTCAGATAAGGAAGAAGTGCTACCACAGGTAAAGCGGTTGTTGGCCTTGCGGTCACTCCCCTAATAAATCAAAGAGGTTGAGGGATGTCTGTGCTCTTTTATACACAGTTGAAGTTGCTTCAAGACCTGCCTGTTCGTAGAGGTAGATGCAGGTACTCATCAGAACTTGGAAAATATCTGCCTCTATACTAGAGGCACCTGAATGCATCCATCAAAAACAGAAAGAAGCAACTTAAGATAGTACAACCTTGGTGAGAATCTTGAGCTCAGACCTACTCCCTGATGCCTTTTTTGAAAGCTGAAGAGCTTTCCTGGTTATCAGTGGTCTTTGAAGAGATTTCTACTGCCTCCTCAGATGCCAGTTCCTGACCTGGCCCCAATTTTGAGGGTGCTATCTGTTACTCTTTGGATACTCTGGAAAGTTACATGGGTGAGGTAGAGAGGAGTATTCAAGCAAAGGCAACGTTCAACATGGAAGAAGAAAAGATCACGCTCGTGCGTTCTGCTTGTTCAGATGTAACAAACAAGTCTCCCCATGATGTTTTTGTCATTTGTTTGGCAGTTGTATGTGTGAGTTTCAATGGCGGTTCCTGTGATGGGCACAGTCTTAGTGGGAAGGGCTGCAAAAAGCAAAGTGCTTATGCTTGCCTCTTCATGCACTGTATGTTTTTGGGGCTAAGAGTGCTCTTGAGCTCCATAGAGTGTTTCGGGCTGTGTCTGAATGGCGTTGGTGTCAGAAAGTTTGCTGCTGTTCCTTTGCACTTGATGGCAGCTTGTGCACCTTCTGTGTCAGCTCTTTCTATTGCTCCATTGCCTGGGCAGGGCATCTCGGGCAACTTGAGAACTTGACCTTTGTGATAGGCAGATGAGGATTTCACTGTTTTCTGTTATCTGGACTGTTATTCTAGTCAGGCAGCTGCATGTAGATTTGCTAGGTGGTAGCGAAGAGCCTTTCTTCACACAGGCCTGTGACCCAGCTTCCCAGAGCTCAAGCAGGAATTCCCTCTGGGATGGAGACCCTCTGAGTGATAGGCTTTCTCTGGTGCCCCCAGTCAGATTTTGAGTTGTCTTTTGTTTGTATCTCAACTAGAGGCTCTGGGACTCTTCTCGCTGTTGCTGCTGTTGTGGGTAGAACTGCTCATTGGATGAACTGACTCGTAGGACATCATTCAGGGGCGTGGGGATCCTCACCTGCAACTCTTCTTTAACGTCTAGTGCTCATGTGTGTTCACAAATTTCTGTCCCATGGGTTCCCAGGGTGTTTCCAGCAAGTCTGTGAGCTGGTAGAATGCAATGTAAAAGCAGGTTCTGCCCATAGTGTAACGCTGACATCTGTGACAGGGCTGAGGAACTCACACAAGGAGCTTTAAAGACAAAAATGTGTCCCCCACACCAAAACTTTGGCTTCTGATGGTTCTGTTATAAACACAAACACAGTGTGCAAATTCATCAGCAAAGAATTGTGGGTACGTAATCTTTCAGCACTTAGAGCATTTTGAATACTTAAGTAGAAAATCAAATCAAATATCAACATGCATCCTGAGCTATAGCAAACCATTTTTTTTAAAGCTCAGAAGAATCCAAATATTTTTGGTTAATTTTTCGGTTTCGATATTTTGCTGAAGAAACATGCTAAAGACAGGTGCATGATACAGGACAAGAATGCTTTGTTTGAAGTGAATATACTTTGGAATTAAAGCTTTTTTTTTTTTTTTTTTTCTAGCCTCTCCTAGTGCCTCATAGAATTCATTCAACAAGCCGAAATGTGAGAGAAGAAAAGACACGCTCTGAAATAAACTGTAAGCATGCGTATATTAATTTTTCTCAATTTAGTTACTAATGTTCACCTATAGCTTCCACTGGGACTGCTGCGTATTTGGCATATACAGAAACATTTTTATGGATATGCAGCAAGATAAAAACATGCAGTTTCATTTACAGAGACAGGCTCCAGATGACTTTGCAGAATAAATGTGAATGTAAAATACTTGAATACAGACCTTTGTGTGTGTACTCCAACAAATCTCATTATTGCTCCATCTTGAGTAAGGAGGGTATAACCTGAGCTCTTTTGAGAGCTGATCGGGGCAGCTTCACTCAGGTATTCAGCGTGATGCCTGATTCTGCTGAACAGCATACTGTTACAGTGCTGCTTATTATGTATAATGATTTTAGGTGTCTGAGGATGAAAAGTCTTGCAATTAAATCTTGGACTGTTGGGTCAAAAAACAAAAACAAAAAACAAAACAAAACAAAAAAACAACAAAAAAACACCCTTCCTGTAGAGTTGAAATGAAAGCCTATACCATTTCTAGTTGCTGGTTGCTGAGGGGAAGCTTTCTCATCCTTCATTAATTTAATATCTTTTTGTCATTTTTACTAACAAATTGAAGCAAGACACTGAAATTAAAAAAGGAAGAAGTTGATCACCAGCTGTTAAAACCAGACTCCATCCCCTAAATTATTCCTTTGCTTGAATTAAACCAGGGTGATACATGAAGCCTTTTTCTTGAGCTAAAAATGAGGAGCATCTGCCAAAGAGCTCTTCTACAAGATGTGATCACCACTCTCCAAACTTCTTTTGAAGTTCATTAGTGCTAGTGAGTCTCCTTCTCCCAGAGAAACAGATCCATGAGTGAATTCACACAGAGGATGTATTTTTCTATACACTACAGCTGCAATGTCCCATTAAAGACAGTGTTCCGTGTCCTGTTCCCTAAATTCTTTTCCTGGTCCGTCTAGAGAGAAGTTGGGGCAAATGATGGCAGTGCTGTCTCTGTAATAGATGATAAGTAATTTCTGTGCCCATTACTTTGTAGTGGGCACAAGTTGTGCACATACCAAAAGTTTTCATCAGCAGTGATAAGATGCTTTTTTTTTTTTTTTTAATGAATTACCTCTCTTTATTAACCTCTGGAGACAAGTTCTTTCCCATCTCAATTCAACTCAAATTCTTCTTTTTCTTTTTTCCTGTCTAGTTGGTCAAGTAAAATTTGATCCACCCTTGCGAAAGGAGACAGAGCCACATCATGAATTTGTGAGTAGCAAGTAGCATGGGCTGTGCTTGGCATATTAATCCCTGCAAACACTTGTGGAGAAGGGGAAGTCTAAGATGTGCGGCACACTTCCTTAGCACCACTAAATTTATTAGCAATTTTTATAGAAAGTGATAACATACTGGTCCTAAATCTTATGTTGCCATTATGCTGTATGCAGTAAGATCCCTTATTTTGGGGTGTCGGGTGTGACATTTGTGGTAAGCAACAACTGTCTTGTGGATTTCCTTCATCCTTTATACTTCATTGCCAAGTATATCATTCCCCTTAGTTACTTATAGAATTACTGTTTTTTACACAGGTTTTGCTCTCCCTCATTCTCTCATTGACAGTGATTGATATCAGAAATAATCATAAAATTGAAAGCCTGGGAGGGGTTATGACACCTTAAGAAATGGATTTTTGTGGGATCGTTCCTTTTCCACACAAATTTTGTGTAGCCTCATTCGGAGTCTTTAAACCCACCTGAGCTGTACTGAGTCAGGCAAGGTTTGTTGCCTCTGTTCCTTGTACCAAGGGGCCGCGAGGGCGGGCGGTGAGGAACAAGGGGAATGAGAGCTCAAGCAGTGGGGGAAAAGGTGTCTGTGCTGTCTCACATGCCCCACTGTGGTATCTTCTCTTCCATGGCATCTGTTGCTTTCCACATTTGTGCACTTGGGCAGTTCCTTCTCATTCCTGATGAAAGACACTCCTCTGCTACCCTACTGCAGGCTTTTGTGTTCCACTTACCTAAAGCAGGTGTTAAGGTGAAAAAAATGGCCTGTTACCAGGTACGAGGGACACCAGCTCTGCTCCTCAAGTTCGTTGAGGGAAAGGCACGTATCTAGGAATGGATTTCCTCTTGCCTCTTCTACAAACCCCGTGTGCATGGTGTTTCTGGCACAGGTTTCCTTTGGAGCTCTCTAGTATCCCAAGGTCTCCTGTGCGGTGCCCTGTCCTTTGCAGTCTGCCAAGCAGCTCTGCGTGGATGAGGTTGTATGAAACCTCCTTCTTCCTCAGCAGCTGCCTGGATTTGGGTAGTCTGCAGTTTCTGGTGCCTGTTCAAGAGAGGAAAGCGCCTTACCTCATCACACGAGGACTTGCTCAATGATTTCAGATCTGCTATGTAGCCCTTGACTTCACTGCTCAACAGCATTGTTTAGGGTCTTGATTATAAGGTGTTCATTGAGCACGATAGTAAAATGTGAGAGTTCCCACGACCAACTAATCTGTTACCTCAGAAATGATTTTTGGAGTGATTTCAAGTTAATACAACTTTGCTTCTCCACTGCATTGTTTGGATTTTAAAGAAAATGTTTGGTAGTGTCATACAGTTCAGTATCACACTTTTGTTCTTTAAAAATTTCATTTGACATATGAAACTGTAATTACAAAATATCTGAGTGGAGAAGCTAAAGTTTTAAAAACGCTGGTTAGTTCTCCGTTTTATTTTATCCATCACTGACTGTACAAACAGTTGCCAAGCTGGACAACCTCCTGGGACAGAGAGGCAGTTTTGTTGCGCCCTCTCGATCTGTGATGCTAAGCTGAGAGGAGAAGTTTTTCTGCAAGCTGTGTTAAAACACAACTTCTGAAAGCGTTTCCTTAGCAGGAGAAGCCTGTAGCCCTTGGAGAGGGGTTGAGCCTTTACCCTGGTGTGTGGTAACTGTCAGGACCTCTGTGCTTTAGAGTCACCAAAACTCTTGCTGCTGTGCGAGAGGAGAGGACTCAAACTATTCAGATTAATTTTTAAGATAAAGATTTTTTTATTTAGCATTTTATTTTGTACTGTGTATTCTTGCCAGTTTGTACCTTTTCAAACTGTTCAAAGACCTTGCCTTATCCCACTGCCCATAAGGAAGATCTATAACTGTGTGTTTGGGTCTTTCTGAAGAGGGAAATGAACTGCCTGGCTGCCTGTGTAAGAATGGAGCATGTAGACCCCATTTGGTCTTTTGAGATAAAATTTTTCTTATTTTAGGACATATACTTTTTATCTTTAAAAGATTAATATCTTATTTCTGATGTCTTGGCAGGAATTTTTGTGTAGTACTAGTATAATTATTTGAGTTTGTTTTCAGTGTAAGCATGAATGGAAAAGAATGCCTTTTTATGAAACAAGCATCAGTTTGTCACAGAATTACTGTGACATATGTAATAATGCCACTGCAAGCAAGATAAATAGTTCCAATAAGCAAAGGTAACTGCTTACATCATATATTTGTATCTACCTTAGCTGTTTATGTAATACACTACTAGCTGTAGATGCTGAATTAGAAGAGTTGCATTGATTCTTATGACTTTTGTCAGCCAAGAGGGAAACATAACTATGATTTTTTATAAATGGGATTGTTGAATCTAGAGACCAGAGAAAAATCATATTTTATCATTAGATCTGGAACCTACAGAACAGTTAAATTGGCACGTGAAACGCTTGCAAGAGAGCTGTTCAGAGAGCAGATCTTTTGGTGAAGAGCTTCAGCATAAAGCAGACCAAGAAGTTCGTAATAATCTGCGCGCTCTGGGAGAAAGAGAAATTATTTGAAATGGAAACGGAAGCAAGAAATGCCTGTCTCTTGCTCCACGGAAAACCATGCACGTCTCTCTTTATTAAAGCAATTCTTCTGACCCTTTTGCTTCTGTCTTACTAAGGCATGCTTAAACCTTCTGCTAATTCACTCAAGGGTATGAGTGCACAAGCCAAAGGACTGGCCCCCCAGCATAGCGCCTTGTTGGCCGTGCTATGTCACCCGTGCCCACAGGCCACTTGATGAGCAATAATTCATTATTTTGGTGTCAGTGCTTGGCAATGTGACGATGCCCTTAGCCGTGTTTGAAACACTTTCCCTCACCCCAGAACTGCTTTAACATGGTTTGAGTTTCAACTAACTTTTTTTTTTTCCTCTCTCTTCTCTTAGCAAGAAAATTTCCCTTTATGTATACTTGCCTTGCAGTCACAATGTAAATAACTTAAGTTTCTTGATCTCTATCTAATGAACAGCCTGACAGTAGCGATTTTTTGGACAATTCAGAAGAAATGTACTACACTGCAAGATCTAACCTGGTATTTTTCATCTTACGCCTTTCTTTGTCAATGTTGGATTTGTCTTTATTTTCCTTCTTCAATGCTCATGTTTTTGTCTTGTGGTTGTCCCAGAGTTTCATCTGTGTTTGAGCCATTCAGTGCAAGGATTCATCTATATGTAAAGCTATGTAATGTGAGAGAGACTTCATACTGTGTTAGTATTGCAAATATATGACATGCATTCGTGTCCAGTTGAGTCACTGTTATTGAGGAGACTTATTTATCTCACTGTCTTGCAATGCAGAATTCCTGAATTTGGGGGCAGGGTGATCATAGGGGCAAGGTATAGAAAAGACTTTCTCTTCATATTAATAACAGAATATTTAGAAAACTGTGCTCCTAAGTGCACATATTTTTCCAAACTTTCTTTTACTGCACTTCTAAAAATATTTAGTTGGCAATGCCAAATGCCAAAAAAAAAAAAAAAAGTGGAAAGTCATTCTCTTTTCTTTTTTTCCCCTTTGCTCTTTGGGTGCCATGTAGCAGAAGAGCAGTGTTTTTACATATTTTACATCTTTGTATACTGTGCAAAATGAGGGGAAAAAATGTATTCTACTAGATCAGCTGCATTTTTTTTAATAATGTTCTTTTATTTGTGAGCTGTACGACCTAAGCCCACAGGGGAAGGGAGCACAGAGCTGTGCCGGGGGATTTCTTGTTTCACTAGATCAGCTGTGTTTTTATAGTAATGTTCTTTTATTTGTGAGCTGTATGACCTAAGCCCACGGGGGAAGGGAGTGCAGAGCTGTGCCGGGGGATTTCTTGTTTCGTTTTGATCCGCGTGGCTCTTTTCCCTCTCCATCATTTGGCTTGCTGTGACTTGAACTTGTCCATGTTGTGGTTGCTGGGAGCTTGGCCGTATTCAGCCCTGCTGTTTAGGGTTCCCCTACTCTTGTTCCAGCTCTGCAGTGTGTTTTGACATCTGTTCTGACCTGTTCAAAACCCGCCTGGACGCAGTCCTGTGCAGCTCTAGGTGACCCTGCGTGTGCAGGGGGTTGGACTAGACGGTCTCCAAAGGTCCCTTCCAACCTTTATGATTCCATTTTTTTTTAACTTTATTAAATACATCTTCAGAAATATCTCGAGCATCTAACGCCCTGCAGGGAAGGCCCCACAGCCATCCTTGTGGCTCCCTGCCGGATTCCCTCTGGTTTACCAGCGTCTCTGCCATCTGGGACACCCCACACGGGGAGTGCCACGTGCGGAGGGACAGTCCCTCCGTGGGTCTCCTGGGGACACTCCTGCCAACCCGGTGTGGGGTTGGCAGCTGTGTCATTGGGATGCGCCGTGGGGCATCCTGCGTGGTCCTGGTCTGCCCCGCAGCGCTGCAGGTGGTTCTGTGTGTCGGGGGGGTTGTCTGTTGTTTTTGTTCTTGCAGTAGGGGGAAAAAACAAATGTTCCCGCATTGGACTCAATTATCCTGGGTTAATTACCGTGCAGTGAAGAGTGGTGAATTCTACCTTTTAGTGGGGGCAGAGGATTTGGTCAGAACTTGAATTCCATATTTCAGCCTCCAGCCTAAAGTGGTTTTCGATAAGAGACTTACAATTACCCCTGTCTGCCCTGTTGTATTTGCTAAGTGCACTTACACCATTGGTCTTACTTAAATGCTTTGGTCATGTCTGTTTTTGTGGTTCATAAACATGTTTTGGATTTAATCGTTTGTCACAAAGTCTTTGGCAACGGTTACTTTCATTAATGCTGTGCTTCAGAGTAGCTAATGCAGGCTAACTTAGTATTTGTGGCAGAGAAATTGAAATACCGGTAGGAAAATGTTAAAGAAGGAGGAGCGAAGCTGACGTTGCTAATTCTGTTGTTGGGAAGCAGCTTTACAAACGCTGCCTACAGCTGCTGCTTGTAGCAAGGCCTTAATGTAGGTGCTTGAGAGAGGGGTATCCCTCTTCGTTATAGAAATATGAAATAATATGGTTTGTGGTGTCATGTGCCAAGTGAACGTTCATGAAAGTTTGTGGATTGCACTACTGTACAAAGCAGGGAAGAAGGGGACATGCAGCTACAGGGCAGTAATGGCCACGATTCCTCCCTGGCAGACTTGAAAATTTACTTGGTCTCGTTAATAAAGTAGGCGATCCTATTTTGGATGTGTTAAATTATTGCCACTATCAAAAGAAATTCAGGCATGCAATTTGTTACGAAATAAGAGCATTAGAAGTACTGCATATATATTAAGTAATGTTAGGCTCTTAATCAAATACGGATCCTTCTCTATGGAGGCAATGCTTATTCATTCATTTTACTGAGATAAAAATATGTCTGTACGTTCCTATTTGATATATGTTAGCAATCCAAAGCTGATTTATAGTTTTTAATGCTCAGAATTACTTCCCCAGCAGCTGCTGAGGTTAAAGCCTTAATTATGTCGCTCCAAATAATCTTGTTTATCACTAGATTGAAGTTTGAGGAATAGCAAATGTAGAAAATAACTGTGAATCATTGTTCTATTGGATACATTCAGAATCGTTTTTTGAAGCACTGTGAACACATTAAAAACAGATTTCCAGTTCAACTAGGCCCTCAGCAATAAATCCCTTAATCGGGAAATTAAGTATATGAAAGTTAAAATATCAATCAGTTCATCATGACACGCTGCAGAAAATGATTATAACATTTTGCAAATTAAAATGCTAAAGGCATTGCAGGTTGAATCAGTTTCAGGGATTTTTTTAATTTTTTTTATTTTTTTGATAGCATGGCCGTATTCCCAAATTTGTCTTCACTCTGAAAAATACGAAGAAATTCTATATTTCTTCCATTGTTGACTAGTTTGATAAACATCTTCCTTTATTGGAGAGGTGCGAATGGCCTTTCCAGAGCATTTGCCTTATGGAAGTGTCCAGAAGGACCAGAAGAACCAGTCGGGATTCCCTGTATTGCCACGTTCTTCCGTGTGGCCGCAGAGGGTGGCACCTTGTGCGCGGATCCAGCGGCTCCGGGGGACATCGCTGGCAGCCTGAGCTCGGCTGCAGAGTTTGGGCTTGCATCTGTGCTCTAATATCCAGCTCATTGGTAGCAAGGAGAAAAGGGTTAAGCACAGACCTGGGGACTCTCTTGGAGAGACCCGTGCAGTGGCTCTGCTTTGGTGCTGCCTGGTCTGGAAAGTGTTTCAGTCAACTAATGCTCATCAACACTGTACGTGCATTAAATGAAAATACTTATGGAGATAAATACTGTTGCTGGGAAACTTTTAGGATGCAAAAGAGATAAAAACTTATAAAGCAGACACTTGCATCATTAAATAACTAATGCTAACCTGTTCTTCTCAGGGAGAAGCCATACCTGATAAGACTTCAGCTTTGTGAAATACATTTTTGTTTAATTATACTGGTTGTTCTGATAACACATAGCAGCTCCCTGGAGGCATTGCAGAATGCAGACAGTACTTCCCTCTGTTTGTATATCAAGCATGCAGCTTGAAGGTTTATACAATTATAATTGCTGGATATATTTGGCATTGAGGGGTACAAGAGAAAAACAGATTGCACTTTGGAAAGGCGCTCTTGCTGTCAGCATTTCTCTCTCAGGAATGCAAAAAATGAATTTCCCTAGCAACAAATTACATCTACATTGGGGATGAAAGCAGGGATGTTTACAAGGCTTGCAAGGATACTAACAAGCAAGTTAAGTGCAGGAAGTGAAGAATATACATCTCCTATTATAACCATAGTCTAATAAATGCTAGCAGGCAGCACAATAGTAAACTGAATAAATACAAAGGGTTTTTGTCCTTTTAAAATATTTAAATATAAGTTACTCTGGCAGATGTCCTTTTTTATAAAGGGAACTGCCTGTAGGTCTTGTTAAAGGCTGGTGACAGGTGAAGAATCTTTATGCTTTATGGAGGTTTGCTTATTTTCTCCTGTTAATATTCTTGTCATTGCTGTACAGTATGCATAGCTATGCATTATATGGTGTCTAAATCAAAATGGACAGACATTTTGGCTCTATCTAGCGTAAGGCTTTTATTATCTGTTTAATCTGTTAGGCAAAACAGTTGTCACTTAAGGTACAAATCTCAGGTTTCTCTGTAGCATTCTAGGACTGTGTTTTCCAGCAGCCTTGCCATCCTGGGTCTGACACATGGGCTTGCACAATCTGTTTAATCTCCTTGTTTGGAGTTCTAGTGACATCTTATGTTTCCATATATCCCTCTTGTTTGGAAGTAAAGTCAATATTCCCAGTAAAGAAAGTTAAATCTTTGTAGCCTCATGTCAAGCAGGAGAACATGAAGTGATGGTGAGGACCAGCAGAAAGGAATTGGTTGGAGAAGGTGACAGATGATGGAAGTAATGAAGAGACTGAAATGAGGAGAGCTTAGGACAGCTTTTCTTGAGGGAAAGCGACTCCCACAATGTCTTACGTGCCTTGGGAAAATAGGAGAGATCACTGAAGCAATCGAATGCTATGAGATGTGGTAGAAATAGACAGGAAACAACCCGGAACTAGTCACTGAGTAGAAAACAATGTTTTACAGGTTTCCATTAAAATATATATAAAGCATAAAATTATCACCTGAAAGTTGGGTGGCTTGTGTTTTATCAGCTTGGTGCACAGGCAAGTCTAGCGGGAGACTTTCCCTGGATATTTACAGGCTCCCCTTGGGAGATCCCAGCTCTGAGCTGTCACTGTTACCTACCCCAGGCTTATTGCTCTCTTAGCCTGGGGACCTGGGCAGCTTTTCCAGGAACAAGGGAGTGATTCGGATTCAGACAGCAGCTAAAAGAAGTTGAGAGACCTCTACAGTATTACCTTGAAAGCAGCAATGTAGCTTCACTTATCACTCACTCAAGTGATTAATGGCTAACAGCTCCTGGTGGATGCAAACACTTGCTTAGGAGCGTATTTATGCACTGATTTCTCCCATCCAGCTGAAGAAGCAAGTAAAACTCTTTTAGGAGCGTGTTTATGTGCTGATTTCTCCCATCGTGATCCAGCTGAAGAAGCAAGTAAAACTCTAATTGTAGTAATATCTTCCTGGCAGATGTAAATTTGATGATGCTTCAGACAACCTGTCAGTATTCCCTGTAATTCATTAAATTTTTAGTCTTGTGTCATCTTTTGAACAGTAGTTTCTTAAGCTTTTTGCCACTTTTTTGCAATAACTGCACACCGTGATTGTGTGGGCGGGTGACTTCACTGCCAATTCTGTTAATGCTGTATTTCTCTGGTCGGTATGAAAGGCTATGTTAAGTATACGTGAAAGTCATATATACTTATCCTTAAAATATATGTCAGAATAACATATGTCAGAGTTACAAGCACACGTTTCATGTCCTCTATACTTATGTCTTTAACATCCCCATGTGCAAAAGGCATTTCAGGCTCCCTGACACAACACATCCCTGCCTAAGATGAACACTTCCAGTGTGCCAGTGCGGGTGCTTGGGTTCTGCAAAAAGTAATGTGATAAATTTGATGAAGTTTAGAGAGATCCCGAAGTCTCTTTGTTTTCAGTGTTCTCTTTGTCCCTTGACGCTCACATTTCCTTTTCCCTCCCTCCCTCTGTCCTTTTCTCTCCCTCTTTTTCTTTTTTTCGAGCAAATGATTCCTGTGCCCAAGGAAGGGACAGAATTTCAGGAGGATTTAGGGCTGCAGCAGGCTGGTTCCAAGGAATTTCCTGGGCGCGATGGGCATGAGAGCAGCACTAGGAGCCACGAGGGGCAGGAAAACAAAACGATTCTGCCTCTCTGGTGTGGCAGAGAGGACGGGGGACAGCGGGGCACAGGGTACATGTTCGACGCTCACCTTAAAGATTTGTTCTTTTGCATTTGTAGGATCTGCAGCTGGAATACGGTCATGGTCCTCAGGGTGGCTACTTCTTGGGTGCAAATAAGTGAGTAAGCAACGGTGTTTTTTGCTTTAATTCAGTCTCATCTGTTTTAATGTAAAATCACAAGTATGTGTTAAACATGTTAGCAGACACGGATGTGTTGAGCTTGTTTACATCAGTTGCAATTCCAAAATCACTCTTTATTTCTACTGTGGTAGCAAAGCCAATGATGCAATTACAAAACTTCTCTGTATTTGAGGCTGTGTTGATTACATTGTCTCCATGTTGCTATGAGCTTTCTCTCTAGAAGAGGCTGTTATCTCGGTCTGCTATTGACAAAATGTTTGTGGTAGGAGGTCCCACAGAGCACAGGCTTCTCCCATCTAGAAACCACAGTGGCATTATGCACCCCTTGTTCACCTTCTAGGACACCAGGAACATTCACTCGTAGGGCCTTTGAAAATAACATGTATCTGTGTCATCAGAAGTCTTTCACCCTCATGTTTGTATGTGTCATTGTTTTGTCCTATTAATCATATAAAATAGTTTTTATGTTATTATTCTTTTCCATCCACCCTCTCAATTTAACTTCTAGCAAGGCCTTTTGAAACTAGAGTGCAAAATATGGAGAAAATGCCATCATAGAATGCACTATTTGTGGGCATCTTATTTTGGGGCGGGCATGAACACGGAGGCTTTTGGAGATCCTGATGTTTCTGATTCCTGTGTTACACCTGCTCTTCCTCTCTGCTTGGGCTTTTCTCATCGTCGTGCCGTGCTGAAATATGTTTTTGGGGAAAGACACGAAAATGAAGTTAATGTTACAGAAATTAACTGGGGAAGAAGGGGTTTATTCCAATAGTAATTTATTCCTTTTGTCAGTTTGACTTTTTTTGATGGTCATAATTCTGGATATTGTAGCTTTGTTCTAAATTGAATCAAGTTAAATCAGTCCGTGCTTTGCAGTGCAAGGAACGAGGGCTGCTCCACTCAATAAAAGCACGTTAATAAATGCAGCTTAAAGTGTGCAGATGAAAAAATGCCCCTGTGCTCATTCGTATTCAGGTGGTCAATATATGTTCTGAAAGCTCGCTAAAATACTTTGAATTATTTGCTCATAGAATCACAGAAGCGCTTGCCCTGGCTTTTGATAATCAAGTTTGTGTGAAGCAATTAACTCTGTTCTTTTTTCTTCTTTTTTTT
>NW_010576750.1:1674-19665 GCF_000705375.1 Tinamus guttatus
CGATTGAACCTCATGGGGTAATTTTTCTGTACTCTCGTTTTTAAAAAAAAAAAAAAAAAAAAAAAACTGATGGAAGAAATGATCCAAGTATGATTCTCTTGCTAATTACTTCATTTTCATTTCATTTCGAGTAATATGTTTCAGTATCTGGGAATGAGAAGCTGTTTGGTTTAGAGGTTTGTAAATCAATTGTTTATATGAACTGAGTCAGTCCAAGCGGGTTTGGAAGATCTCCAGAGAAGGAGACTCTTTTTTTCTGGTGCTTTCCATGGTCATGTACAAGCTAAGATAAAACTGGTGTCAATATATATATATATATATATATATTTTTTAGACACTTACATCAGTAGTTGAACTTTAATTGTGTGTACTTACCTCTCTAATGCAAATGTCACATGCATGATCTGCTGTCAGTCCTTAAAGGAAAGATATAGCTTTTAGGATATGGAAGACCTAACACTTAAGAGTTAGGCCAGAAAAGTTTGTTTTATGTTCGAGATACTTGTAAGTTCTGTATCTGTGTGTAGTCTTGTGGCAAATTATGGGCAAGCATGTGATAACACCCACAGGAGCCTTGCTGAAGTCAGGCAGTTATATAGTCATGCAATATGCAGACACTTCTGGTGCATTTTAAATTTCTAGTTGGTAACCGTGTTTGTAAAGTGAATGAGGAGGTTAGTACTAAAACTACTTTCAAAATTTGAAAATGATTTTGATGCAAAATATATATATATTTTTAATAGGTCTTTCAGACCAGTGTGCTGTTATACTATGCTGAAATCTCCAGTACATTCTTTCTTTCTTTCTTTCTTTTTTTTATAGTTTGGGCACTTAAGAAACTTGTGGTCCATTTTGGAGTTTTGAACTTCATGGCAAACCGTTGCAGTAGTTGGTGGCAACTTGTGGAAAAGTTTGTGATGGAGCGTCAGGAAGCTCTTGCACCACGGCCTATTAGAGGACTCGGGAGAGTTATGCTAAAACTTGACAGTAAGGTATTCCTAATTATTTTCTTTACCAATGCGAAAGTTAATTTTTTGTTAGCTGTGTTTTGAAATGCTTTTACTCTAAAATAAGTGTCTGTCACTAATGGACATGTCCCTCATGTAAAAGTATCTGTCTTACGGTGTATTTTTACACCATCTCTCTTTTGTCCGTATTCACACTGAAGTAAACATTTAAACTGTTACATAATTATGTGCAAAGCTTGACAAGTCACTTTTTTAAAGTTAGGTTGGCTTCAGAAGATTGCTTATCTGGTTATGGGAAACTTTGTATAGTTCAACTACCTTATCTGATTACAAAGATACGGGAGTTAAACCTAATTGTCTGGAATATGAAGGGTGAAATGTTCCTACTTCCATTGTGTAAACTTAATAAAAAGCAATCGGTTTCATTCTGCAAGTCGGGCTTGAGCTAGTTCAACCGTATTTGTTTAGACTGTATGGAAATAGTTGTTGAACACGGTGGCTTAGTGGTACAGAAGGTATCTTCTGGCTTCTCTGTTTAAAAAGAAGTGTGAGGTAAGATATTTGGGAAGATCTGATACAGAAAAAGGCCTTGTTTGCTCTTCCCCTGTTCCCACTACTTGCATTCTACCCATGCATTATAAACAGTTGCAAACTCCTGTTAATTTTCACTTAACCTGATAGATTATTTTATTTATAATAGTTTTGTCAGTGTACAAAAATATATTGTAATTGTGCTGTCGGAGTATTCTTTACTTAGCAAAAAAACTGTTAGCCTGGAGTTCCCATAACTTTGAGCTTGAACCCTATATTTGTTAGAGCATTAGCACTTGGTTAAATCTGTGTGCAAGTTACACTTCTGACTTCCAGGAGAAGGAAGACCTGAAGAACAGATCCTATGAAGAGTAAATAAATGTCCCAAAAAAGGGGGGGGGGGGGACCAAAAAAAAAAAAAAAAAAAAAAAAAAGCATTAAAATGTTATAGGAAATAAGTGACAGTTTTGCACAATTCCTTGTAGAGGAATTTGAAAAAGGAAAACTTCTCAATGTATAGTTATGAATAATTTGAAGGGGTCATCTAAAGATAGTGGAGAAGGCTAACATGTAAGAGGAGCTTACAGCAGATAAAAGCTTTTTGTTAACAGGATTTATATAGGGAGTAAGAGGAATCTTTAGACATGATATTGTAAGAGTTTAAGTTGCCAAGTGTAGTATCTTTACATAGTATCCTTCCCAAGCCTACTGAGTCCTTTTTCATTGAAGAAGTTGAAGTTTTGTGCTTTTGTGCACCAGTGAGCTTTAGGGTATTTGAAGTCAGTGTCACTATCTGTTTTTAAAGGAGACAGCAAAATAATCCAGAGGGGCAGCAAGACCTGAGCTTTAGTTATTTGATGCTATTCCCCAGCGCGAGATCTTTGCCGTAACGACATCCACCATTAGCTGGTGCGATTGTTACAGGAATCGGCTGATCAGCTGGGGAACAGGAAGGAGCAGTTAGCACAACTAAATGGAGCACACTGCTTGTCCCAGAAAAAGAAACAGAAATGAAATAAAATTTTAAAATTGCTATAGTATTACTTCACCCTGAGTATACAGGGGCTGCTCAGCCTTGCAAGGAGTTGAGAGCTGGCAGCTCTACACCCTGAAAGCACAGGGGACTTTCAGTCACGCGAGGAGTCACCTTAGCCCAGGGTCCAAGGTTAGGGGGATACTTGTGTTGAGAGGTTTTTCTCTCCCGAGAGCGGTGTGGGAGGAGGGAAACATATTGCAATAGTGGTGGTTGGGTTTTTGTTGTTGTTTTTAAAAGCATGCTAGTGTAGATGGTCAGGAACTGTGGACTTAAACTATGAAACTATAAACTTGAAGCTATGAAACATGTACTTGCATGCAGGTGTTTGAGATTTACAGAACATGTCTCTTCTATAAAAGCAGTAAAAAAAACTTCTATTCATCTTTCTCATAGTCATCAGCTTCTGGTTGTCTCCTTGGTAATGAGAACAAATACCAACTAAAGAGGGATTCTGGTCAAGAGGAGTGAAAAGCAGCATGTACTTTCTTAAAACAATGGTTCAGGCTGGCCCTTATGTGCAGGCCTGGTTTAAATATGGACTGTAAATACAGGACTGTCATCATATTCACCCATGCCTGACTGCGCTGTTGGCCCTTGGAGCTTACAAGCAGAGCAATTCAGGAAGGGGAGACTTCTTGAATGAAGATGCTGGGAAAGGGTTCCTCCTTCCACCCAAGTAGTCAGCGTAAAACCTAGTATTGTGCATATTCTTACCAGCACTCCAAAACTAATAACTTGTTTTACTCCTCCTTTTTGACAAGTTTTTGTTGTCTTATAACAAAGGGAGCTTAGTCTAATTAGAGTTTGCCCAGTAGGTCAAGAGCATAACCAGCCGTATGAGTCCAGGCACTAGTTTTTAATTAGTTAGATTTGTGCTTGTTATCCCAAGCTAGATGGTAGACTTGAGCGAATTACATATTTATCTTCCTTCTGAATACAGCATACTAGACTTTTACATATGGAGAACTGGGTAAAATTTAGGTTTGGTCCTTCTGGTGCCAAGATTAGTGTATAATTAAAGAATTCATGGAAAACAAGCAGAATCTGAACTGGTGCATTTGTTATCCTAGGGAATACTGCCATAGACATGTAAAATCTTGTATAAGTAGTTTTCCAAATACAGTGCAACTTCCAACATACTGGAAAAGTGGCTGTGACCTAAACATTTGAATTAAGCCATAGCCTATTTTTAAACATAGATTGATTGTATTTATAGAATCATCTTAATCACCTTGATTTTAGTTTTTGATATGTAGTGCTATTTCCTATAGTGCTATAGTGCTGTTTTCCCTCACTTAATTCCAAGATGCTGAAATTACATAACACCAAAATAATTTCCTTTCACAGCCGTAGTGGTAGCCCAGGTTAGAATTGCAGCTTTAACTTCTGTTGTTGTAGCTACTGAGTGGAGAAATAGGCATGAGATCTACTTTATTTTGCAAAATAAACATAATGTAGATTTTAATACTAATTTATGCAAAAAAATCAGATGAAAGGCAAAGATATGTTGAGTGTGTAAGCGACTTTTTTTTTTTACTCTTAAATTATTTTTAGGAGAAGATGTAAAAAATAGAAACAAATACACAGTGTCACTTGTGGCTTTTGAAGCTTTGCCATTGCTTTCCACTACTGTTTTTTCTGTGGCCACACAAGCATATAGAAAAACTGTATGTGAGATGCGTTTCATTTTCAACTTCCTGATGTTCATGTTTCTGTGTAAACCTGCTTCTTGCTTCTGATACTGACCTTTTTGTTTTTGTTACTTTGTCAAGTTCTTGGGTTTTGTTCAGTAGGAGCCAATATGAGTTGTAGTCGTTGGTGAAAACCTTAGACATAATTAAGAGTTTAATGATCCTTACCTTAGCTTAAGGGGGAACAAACTTCAGTTAATTGATCTTAACCTCTAAAACAAAAAAATATTAATAACTGTTATTTTAAACAAAAATTATTAATAACTGTTATTTTCAGTGTTGTAGTCACGCTGCTAACTGAGCAGGCTGAAATTAGAGTATAACCATACAAAAAATTGGCTTTCAAATGGCTGTAGTTGAGTAGCTTGGAGTAAAGAAAATAATTGTACTATAACAGGAAATAATTTTCCATTGAGAAATGCACAGAACCATCTGGACAGCTGACAGAAACCTATGCATAACAATTCTTTTATTTGCAATCAGCTGGTGCATATATATCATGCTTAATTATATATTTGGAATCTCTTCTCATAATATGTCATTGAATGTGAATAGGACACCAAAAACATGATTTGTTTAAAAGTAATGTAATAAGGGCGTTAGAAATGTAAGTGAAGCTGCCTGAATGCCAGCAATAAACAAGTATCTCATATTGACTCTGGGTATTTCAGTAATGTGCCCTTCTCAAAGTACTCTTACAAATACTGCTATGAAATGTGAAATACTATCTCAGTATAATTAAACCAAAATTGTCTGAGCCACGCTGGTATCTCTGTTAATAATATCAAAGTTCTTATCTATTATTTCCCTTTGTTTCAAAAAGTGTGAGTTAATAGAGAAATCTAGATTTTTGCGTTAGAAGTTGATGTAATCTTGCTATTGTAATTTATTTTTGAGTCTGGAACAATTTCATTTTCACTCTGTGGATGACTTTACCTGTGTTTCATTGCATTTTTTTCCCTTCTATTACTGCATTCTTTAATAATTTTCCACTGTGTTCTTGTCTCTTCCCCTCTTCTTCCATCTTCCCCTGCCACTGACAAGCTGTGGCACTGGCTTAATAAGAAGGTAAATAAATGGACAAATTGTGGTTCCAACTAATGGATTCTGCGGGGATTTTTTGCAGCATGGGCACTCCTTAACTGCCTTGCTTCTTAGCTTTCTCTCCCAAGTGTCTCTTTGCTAGCTCTTGATATAAGCTACTGAAGGTCATATAACTTCACCCGAACTGTTGTCTTTTACTAAAATAAGTGCAAAATTAAATGTTCTGTACAGAATACTGCATTAGTCTTTCAAGTGTTAGATTTAGTAGCTGAAGTAGTATATTTGAGATAGGTTGATCTTTTACCTGTTCCCTACTTGCATGCCTAACACCAAGCTGGTCTTCTGTCTGACTAGAGAGCTGTTCCCTGCTCAGGGAAACGCTCTATTCCTTAAATTACCAGGGAAGAGGTGAGGATCAGGACCTGCAGTGCAATTGTAAAGCTGGGAGCCTCAGTGCCTGCAGTGCTTTAGTCACTGCAATTAATCTTTTAGCCTTGGTAGTGCCAAACTAACTCTTAAGCGTTCAGTATAGCGTGAGGGAAACAAGAATGCCCATAGTGACAGAAATGCGCAATGTAAAGACAGGGAAAGGGAAATAAGGAAATTGAGGACTAGTTAATAATAATAATAAAGCATGTATTATAAAGCAGGCATATTTAAAGCATTTTTTCTGTTTTGTGGTTTTTAAATACATACCATGTACATGGGGCTTACTCAACTTGATCAACGTGGTTCATCTAAGTCCATTGGTGCTAAGGAAATTGTTACTTTTGGGAGCAGCCCATGTTTGGCCACACGGGGGACTGAAATCTCTCTGAACAGCTCTTCAAGTGCAGCGAGACAGTAAGATGTGTGTTGGTCAGGAGCAGTTGCAGAGAAGCCCAGAACTGGAGAAGGATGATGCCTGTAGAACACGATCACTTCTGCAGGACCTCCCCTTTCCTTCTCGGGTGCTAATTTCTGTTGGCTTCATTCAGGCAGTGGAGAACACTGGCTCTCTAAAAGGTTCTTTGAAGTGGTTTAATTAGGGTGTGTAGGTGGGGTCTGCTCTGGATGAGGGGTGAAGAATAATGTTCCAAGTGGTGAGTAGGCTGAATAGTTGAAATTATTTTTGAGAGTTTGATCTTCACTGTTTGATCTGAGAGCTCACAGTATGTAGGGGGAATGCTCTTTATGAACAAGAGAGTAGAGTTGCTTTTTTTTTTTATTTCAGAGTAATGGTTGTTCAGTAAGAGGGCAAGTTTTTATAGTTCTCTTGCCCTTGAATGTAATTTGGTTGTTTTAAGTTTAATTTTGACTTCTGGGCTTTGAAATGTTTGTGCAATGATACACGAGCAAAAACTATTAATGTGCACAACCCCAACTCTTCATAAACGTGTTGCATGTCTGTTAGGGCAGCTTAAGTGAGGTGCAGTGTTCTGAGAGTCATGTGTGGGCTCAGTCTCAGCTACATTCTTTTTTCCCCTTGTTTCTGAATTTGTTGTTTGCGTGTTTGTGAGTTCATTATGGTGGGTCTCATTTTCCTTAATATTGATGCATTATAAAAATAACTGCCCCTTAATCCCTTTGAAATCTGACTGCTTTATTTTTAGCTTGGAACTTTACATTATTTGGCCTAAATCTGTAGGTATAACTTCTTAAAAGTCCATATATTACTTAGCTGCACAGAAAGAGATCCCAAAAGACTATGAAATGTTGCATACAGTGCAGACAAACTGTGCGTGATGAACAAGTAGCAATAACATTATCAAGATCAAAATCTGAAGCAAAAAATTACTCTGTAAACTAGATCAGGTCCTTGAGGGGAGGAGGTGTGTATGTATATATGTGTGTATATGTATAAATATATGTGTGTGTATATATATATGAATTCTACCTTAAGAGGTACGTTGAAACGTGAGGATTGTCCCTCAGAGCACAAGTTATAGTTAGAAGTTTGCTGCTGTTTGGTACTTGCATGCCTTCAAAAAGGCAAAAGAGAACTTGTGAGAAAACTAGCATAAATTTGGGATGATGAACTGAGAACCTGGAAATACAACAGCTAGGCATGGCCGAGTTTGGAGTGTTGGTTATTTGTGGCTGCTAGTGTGAGACCTTACCTTTTATCCTCTTGTTTTTCAGAGCTTTAATCAAAAGCTGCATTACTCTTGCTTGCTTTAAAAGAAAGAGTATAGAAATCACCTGCTTAACCTGGCTTCTGTAGACCAAAGCTTAGAATAGGTTCACTTGGGCTGGTGTGATTTGTTTTTTATGACATTGTCCGTGGCAGGAGTCCTTAGAAATAATTTCTAAATGCTGTTGCCAGCGCAAGGTACTGCAAGGGGCCTCTGAGCTCTGTTAGACACTCCTGCCTTTTTTCCAGCTTGGTTGCTTAACTGACTCATTTCAGTGTAACCCTGAGATGTGTCTTGGTTGCAGGCTTCTCCTTATTCTTGTCAGATGACGTTCATAAGATGATATCCTCAAATATTAGCTAAAGGAAAAACATTAACAAATCTAATACATAAAAAGAAATGGAAAAATTAAATACTGAAAATTAAAGATAATCTTTGGTAGTTTCATGCCCAATTAGGAATGAAATGGGTATGGTGGTGTGCTTTAGGATTAATGCAGTATATAGAGTATGCTTAAGCTATGCAGGGTAAGGATGTTAAAATAGGCTTTCATAAATAGTGTGTGGTACTATATAACTTGATGAATCTCTAGACAGGATATTTCTCAATAGTTAAGTGTGAGCTGTGGTTTTTATTACAGTTCGTGGTAATACAGATGTTGATACTGACATTGTAGGTTGAATGCTGGAAGCTACTGAGAGAAGCACAGAGTTCAGTTCAGTTGAAAAACATTTTCCACCCTGAGCTAAATTAAAAAAAAAAAAAAACAACTATTTGATATCCTTTTCAAAACTATGATAATCAAGGATTTTTTTTTTCCTTTTTTTTCCCCTCTGGACCGTCTTATCCCTACTCAGCAACATTTCAATTTGGTTTTACGAGTGTGACCTTCTGTAGCTTAGGAGCGTGGCTTGCCTTTACCATCACATTGTTTTGGATGTTGTGGCAGCGTCAGCTTCTTGATGTTGACTAACGATTAGTTTAGAAGCTTGGATCCGAGTTTACAACTCGACAATCTCTGCCTGATGCGCAGTGTTTAGTCAGCGTCTCTTTGCCTTTGTGTGCATGCCCAGGGTTCACGAGCAGGGTCTGGCAGGGCTGGGGTAACAAGTCTGGACCTGAGTCAGTGGTAAGTACGAGCCCGCAGGGGTTGAACTCTGGCTTATGTGCAGGGACTTAGCACCTCTGCTTGCTTAGCCTGAGTGTCCCAAAGTGAGCGCTGGCCTGATGTAGTGCAGGCAGGCATAGAGGAAGGAGCAGGGGCTTAATAGCAAACAAATGGGAAGAGAGGGAATAAATGTAGTTGTAAATGAATGCTGTGCTTCTGCTTTTACTTCTGCAATGTGCAGTGCAGGTGAGCCCTTTCCTCGGGTTTGTCCGTATGAGCAGTGTAACCTGGGTTTGGGGTGAGGGAGGGCGCGGATACACTCGCTGCCTGGAGGCCTGCCTGCCAGAGTTGGCTTCGGCCCTGGTTTACTCTGTTACTAGCTGCCCAACTGAATAAGCAGCAAGTGGCCTTGCATGGCTGAGGCTGCTGCCTGCACTTGTGCAACGTCACTGCTGCTGGTTCTGTATTAAAGGTAATATGGGCTTTTCTGGTGCCCCAGCCCTGCTTCAGCGGCACTGTTGTCATGCTTTGACCCACAGCAAAGAGCACCCAAAAGATCCCTGCTGGTCGTACTCCAGTTCAGTGATCCTCCTACCAGTTCAGAGTCCTCATTCCTGACCTTTTGGATCTTGATCATCCTCCAGTAACTGCTACAAGTGTGGAACCCCCGAGCAGCCCCCTTCCACTGCACTGAGACTCCGTCCCTGGGAGACCCCTCACACCCTTAGAGAGAGTGGCGTTTGGGAGATCTCTCTGATAGTACTTGCAATTTCTTGGGTTCAGTGATGCTGTTCCAGGAGCTATATTTAAGACTTAATAATAGCGAGTTTTTTCAGCTCCACTGGAGGAAATAGGAGTAGGTTTGGATTTTCTCTGATACTCTAGAGCTTTCTCTGAACCTCAAACTATAAGGTACAGCTTTTCTTAACTAAGAAGTGATCAGGGCAGCTTTTTTTAAAAAAAAAAAAATTTTTTTCAATAGCTTTGTTTTGAAACATACCATAAATTTCCCTCCCCTGTCTTTCAGGTTTTAGTGACTTGACTCTTTTTTTGTGGCCTCTTAAACAGTCTTATATTTCTTATTTCTCTTGCTTAAATTTTTTTTTTCAATAGCTTTGTCTTGAAACACATGCCATAAATTTACCTCTCCTGTCTTTCAGTTTTTAGTGACTTGACTTTTTTTTTTTTTTTGGCCTCTTAAACAGAGTCTTATATTTCTTATTTCTCTTGCTTAATCCTTGGATAAAAGTGAAATTTGGAAGGGCACAGCAAATTCTGTTTTCAGTCTTGTTCCTTAGAAGGCAACAACCCTAAGTACAGAGTAGTTGGAGCTGAAAGATTTCAGCAATAGTGAAAAATGTTAATAATGTCTGAGATAATGATGTTTTGCAGGTTCACTGAAATTCTTTTTAACAGGTCACAATATAGTGCAGATTTTGTTACAGAAAGTTGCAGGCTCATCATTGCTTCTTTTAAAAGGATTTTTCTTTTTTTTATTATTTTTATTTTTTTCCTTTCTGGTTTTCTTCACCGTTGTGAACAATGGTTCTAAAACACAGAGTATCATCCTAGTGATAGTTTAAACAAGGAATTGGGTGTAAAAGAATTCCAAATTGAGAGGAGAGGGGATGGTAGTATGCATTAAAAGCTCAGGTGATACGGGGATAAGTACAAAAAAAAAACCCCAAAACAAACAAACAAACAAAACCCCCTTAGCATTTGTTTCAATAAGAGATGCTACTCAGCTTTAAGCAATTTGATCATCGCACAGGAGTCCTAGTGTTGTTTCCGTGGCTAGTTTTGCACCTAGACATAGGGCAAATAAGAACTAATGTATAGCACCAGCAATTGCTGTAGTAGTTTTCTAAGAGCTCTAACTAGAAAGTGATTAACCTAATCCCTAAATATCAATATATAACCTGTGTTTATCTGGAAAAAAATTATTCTCCTTTACTTTGACCTTAGCTGTCCTTTATATTTTTACATTTTTATTACTGCTGTTGTTTTTTTTTCTTCAGTAATGCTAACTGAAATAAAAATAGCTTTGGTTTTCAAACCATAGCTGCTAGAAAAATACTTTTGCTTGTACTTGCATGGGCTTTCACAGTTCTCTGTGTAAACAGACAATTTGTGTACGAGATGAAGCTCAGCTTGTTCTGTGCTGGAGAGCTCTCTGCACAGTCACGTGGCCAAGCAGGTTTAATGTTTTCCATAGCATCAGCCTCACTTCTCTGATCTTCAGTGAAGTCCACTGAAGTTTGTGGACATGTAGAGAGCAGACCCTTCCACAGACAACAGAACAGCCTGTGTGCTTGCTTCTTGCATCAGTAGCTTTAGCTCATTCACATGTAATAGTGGGAAGCTTCTCATGGGTCAAAGTAGATGGAAATATTCAGTGCTGAGCAAGTGACCTGATGTTTCGTAGTGTAGAAAACAGGCTCCTTCAAGTTGGAAGGGGATGAGCAGCTTTAAAACTTGTTACCTGCAAAAATGCATCGTTAATGATTTAGATGGCTGCTGGCTTCTCAAATTTGAAGGTTGTGGCTATAATTCACAGTGCACCTGGATGATTTTGCAGTTCGGTGCAGGTAGTATTTGTAACTTTTAAAGCTGCTTAAGGAAAAGAGTCAATGACAAAAAATCTGGGTTTGTGCTTAAGATAAGTGCCAGCTTTTTCAGATCTCTTCAGTAAAAGCTGAATTATTGCTTGCTTTGCAGAGAGCTTGCCATGTCTTGTGGTAATGTGTAAATGTTGTTTGCAAAATCACGTCATACCATGACCTTCATCCTGCTAACATCGCCTGTTAATTGTTCATCTCGAAGCTTGGGCATAAATGCTGTTTAATTAGAGTCTGTGTTTTGCAGTCGAGTTGTAAATAAAGATAATAGTACTGTCAAATAGCATATAGTATTGCTTTAGTTAAAGGTTAATTTATATGCCATGACTTCTTTTTTTCTTTTCTCTGCACAGATGCTCATATGGTTGGAGAAAATGCTAGATAAAATAATTAGCATTTTCATAATATTTTTGCTAGTCATAGGAACCCTTCTGCTAGCCCTGCTGCTTACTGCAAAGGTACAGTGTTCTAAGAAATGTAATTATAGAACTCACTTTAAAAGTTGAATGAAAGTTACTGACATTTGTGTAAAATGGTGTGATTTAAGGAGTATCTTGAAGTGTGTAGCAAGTGAATGCTCTGCAGTTGAACTTGTTACCCCAAGTGCTTATTCTCATTCTTCATGTTTATCTGTGTGTGTATAAATATGTATATGACAAAACAAATATATAGACATTTGGAAATAGAGAATAAATTTATTCTAGTAGTATAGTGAATGTATATGTTGTAATAATAGATTTGTAATGTGTCCTATTTATTTTCAATGATAAAACTACTTTTTTTCTTTTTAATTTAACTTGCATCAGCAACATATATATGCGAAATGCTTAAGGTGCACATGTCTGTTTTGTGTAATTGCCCCTAATAACCTCATGGGTATCATGTTTTAAGTTTAAATATTCTGATATTCATGATTGGACTTGGTCTTTGGCACTGGTGGCTTTGTGGTTGGGGTTTTTTCTTGCTCACCAGAAGAGGTCGCTCCTGTCATGCTTTATTTATGTATTATTTTAGAACTGTGTTCCAAGTTGCAACAGTTGGTGGCAACTGAATGTTTTGCTCTAGTGCAGTTACAGAACAAAAACCAGATGGGCTCTGATATCAGTCTCCTTCGTCCAAATTGTAGGCTTAAAGAATGTTGGGTTTTAAAAAATGAAACCGTATGAGACGTATAAACATTCCTACCTAAAGCTTCCCTGTATCTACCAAGGGAATATTAAGATATTTATCAATGGCCTTTTATCTCTCTCATTGAGGAATTGGTTTGGTAAGGCATTTTGTAGCACAATTGATCATGTTAGAGCTGAGCAATCATTAATATTCATGTTTGTTTCATCTGTGGCTCAAAATATATTTGAAACTTAAAATTTTAGCACTTGTTCTGACAGCACAGCTGTATTGTTCAAATCTTTTCCACAGATAAGCTATAAATTACCATTTATTATTGCTTGTGACATGGTGCATGACCGAAACTGCCAGGAGGCTGATGGTTTTATTGACTGCTTTTCCAAGCTAGTGGTGCCTCATTTGTCATAGGGGGTTATCTGTGTTTAAGAGTTATTCCTTACGGTCTTGCAGCTGGCCCCCCACCCCAAAATGGAGCTCTTTCTGAATGTAGGAGATGTTCTAGTTGGCATTACATAACGTTTCTCCTCTCTGTTCAATCTAGGTACATCAAGAGAGTGTTCACATGATTCAAGTCACTAGCAGCTTGATCAATGAGACGGTAGCCAGTCACCCAGAATGGGCAAAGTAAGAATGCTGAAGTTAAATGAATGTTACAGAGTGAACAAACAGGCTTCCTGGTGCTCTTGTGCATAGTTTTCAATTTAAAAAGTGTTACACGTGAACAAAAATGAGGTTGACTGTTAGAGGCAGGTGTAAAAGCTGAACTCTGAGGCAGCAGCAGTGTGTTTGCGTTGCTCTAGGGATGTGTCGTGTGTTTCATCCAAGGACTGTTAAAATGTAGAGAGCTGCCTGCAGACTGCAAACATCAGTAGTCGAAGAAAACCCTTTTGAAGGTCTTGGAGGGAACAGCAGTAGTCGAAGAAAACCCTTTTGAAGGGGTCTGAAAAAGAGTTGAAGGTGGAAAGAATGGTGGGATGGGTCGTTTTGTGCGAATCATTTGGGAAAGGCTGTTCATGGATCATGTAGGCAGTGAGAAGTTTGTAGATGAGCATGTGTGACAGATGAAAGCAAACAGCAAGGCATTAAGGGATGAGAGAAATAAAGGAACGTGTTGAATTTCTGAGGGCGTCCTGGTGGGCAAAGGACTGCCCACGTGAATAGCAGGGGGGAAGACATGAGACTGGAGGGTGCGCTTTGGGAGGAGGGGTGTTCAGGTTGGCTTTTCTTCTGTTTCAGCTAAGTAGGCAGTGAGTGAAGGTGGGGTGCATGCACTTGCCTGGAAAAACATACCATCTCTTGGAGAAGAATTGTCAAGGGTACTTTTTAAACAAAAGTAATGATGGTTTAATAAAATTGCGTGAAAGTGCATGTCCTAATATAAGAGCAGGGGAGATTTTCAAAAATAGGCCTAAAATAATACAGTTAACTGCCAGAACAAGATGTGCTTTAACAATACTTAAGTAATCACATTAAATGTTTTCTCTTCTATTGATTGTATTTGTTTAATGCTTTATGGCATCTCTTCTGTGGTTCAGCCTTTCTATTTTGCTGTCAGATGGAACTAAATACTAATGAAAATTGAAGTTTCACTCTTAGAGGAGTTTATGCACACAACAAAAGTATTGGAGAACTGCTCAAATAACGAGCAGAATGTTAGCTAAAGCATTTGCCTTCGAATTAGCAGAACCTAAGTGTTTACCTAAGTGTTTGCCTTCAAACATGAAGTATCCAAACTACTTACTTCTAAAGGAGAGTATCCCTCTTGACTCCAAACATAGCATAAGCCAAAGCTTTCAGTCACTTGTCAAATCCACCAAGATGTTGGAATTATGGTGTAAAACACGTACAGAGTTATATGACAGAAAAGCTTACCTTTTGTTGTTCCATCAGATGAATGATGGCAGCAGTTTTGGCTCCCAGGTAATTTCTCATTTACGAAGGGCTGCATCATTGCAGCATGTCTCACTGAATCAAGAGTGCTTTGTATTTTCCAAAAAAACTAGGCAGCAAGAAAAGATTTGAGAAGACTCTAATGTGAGTAACACATCTATACAGAGAGATGTGATAGATAACACATCTATACAGATAGAGGGCCAAGATCTCTTTATGGAAAAAAGTTGAGTTTAAGATAACAATTTAAGGTTTCAGAAGCCTTAGTGAAGTGCATTGTTAATGTAATGACGTGTCCTAGATTCAATTGTACTTTGTTTGAAAAGTCTGCCCTTTGACAAGCAGAAGGAGATATTCTAGTTATTGTATGCTTATATGCACTGAACCATAACCATGTGGGTTGTTTCAAAATGTTAATTTGCAATGTGTTTTAGGCATAATGAAAAAGTTAAAATAGGTAGCAGATAACTTTGTTTTCCGTCTTTAAAAAACAAAAACAGCTGGCTCCCGGAAGCCCAGGTTATTCAGAAGGCCCTCAATTCAGCTGCTAATAATGTATATCAATATGGCCGAGAATGGATTACACATAAGGTAAGAGTGAAAAATAAAACTTGTTTGTTTTAGTAGTTTAGTTTCTCTATTTTGTTATAATGAGATGTATCTCTGGTTTTTGTGTGGTTAAATGTTGTGCCAACAGATCTATTCTTTCTAGTCTCTAGTCCATGTGTGAAGAAAGGGAAGATTTGGGAATGATTTTAATAGTCTTTCTGCTTATTTTTAAGATCTAAAAAATCTGTTATTTTAATGAGACAGGTAGTGGAAAAAGAGAGCAAATAGAGGAGTGTTTTTTTATTATTTCATATGGTTTTAGTTGTTCATGTGGTTTAGTTGTTACGTTTTTTTCCTTCTACCAGTTTTCTATTCTTCTGTGGACCATATATTGTAGATTATAGAAAGTAAAATCTGTAAGTTGTGAACCAAAAGATCTGAAGTATCTGTTGCCTGTTAATACATGGGCTTGTTCTTAATTCCATTTTAAGCTAAGTCTTTAAGGACATTCTTATGTGAATCATCAGGCTTTGAGTTCATCTTTGAATACTGTGTAATAAAAGATTTCTATGTATTGTAGCTCCATAAGATTTTAGGAGAAAAAGTGAACAACACTGCTGTGATTGAAAAACAAGTGCTAGAGCTCTGGGACAGGCTTTATCATTCTTGGTTTGTGAAGGTGAGTAACTTAATGCATACGGTAACTATCATTTATTGATTTGAGATATTTATGATAAATAAACACTTCTGAGAAACAGATTAGCAAAAAACTTGGCATGCCAAGTAAAGGTCATAATAATCCCAAATTGGTCAAAACTTCAAATGTCAGTAGGTCATTATACAGTTCCACTTTGAGTACAGTTATCTTCACTCCTAAGCAGTCTGTGTCTTGAGATAACCACTAAATTTATATTTTGTTCACTTGCTTGGTTTTTCATACTAAGGACTTTCTGTTGAATTTCTGTGCTCTTAAAAGGCTAGGAAAAGGAAGCTAGTATTCTGCATGATTTGTGCAACTTTGGAATGATACATTAATCCAAAACAAAGAAACTACCCTTTTACAGCTCTCTTGCAAATAGGACCGCCATTATTATAAAGGATTCTGTACAGTGAATCCCGAAGTTCACACAGTCTGAGCTGTTTGCCTTTTAAAGGAAAAAGCAAACAATTCATTAACTATGGTGTAGCAACAATATCAAAAGCCAAAACTCATACTCTTGAATTATTTCTCTACATACACTGTCACTTTTAACACTTTTATTTATATGGTCCTCTTGTAAAGTTGTTATGGATGAGCTCGGGTTTCAGCAATAATTACGCAAAATGAGGTAGCTACGTCAAGCATTTATTCGGGTGAAAACACCTGACAATGTAACAGTAGCCGAAATAATCGAGCCCGTTCCCCAAGTCCTGGCCCTGCAGCATTTTCCCTTCCTTTTTGCCTGTTTGGCGAGTTGGGTTTAGGTTGGTCTAACTCCAATCCCAGTAAGTCCCCCATTTGCTGTAATTTCTCTGTGACATTCTCAATAAGCTTCCCTTGCTCTGTCATTAATACAGGGATTAGATAAGGGTGCCACAGCCCTGGACACCCTTCTAGCAATCTGTTTTGCATCCCAGGTAACAACGGCTGTTGTGAATAAAGCTCCCGACTTCCCAATTCTACAGCAGTCTTCATGGCCTCTGCCTTAAGCATTTGGCATGCTTGTCATCTTATAGTTACCCAGGAGAAGCTGGATGGGGGCCAGTCACTATCATTGGTGTGGCGGTTAGTGAGACCCTTGGCTACCACGGTAATAAGACTCTAGCCGCTTCCGTCCACTCTTCGTAATGCAGACCGTACATCCACGGCATTAGTTAATCACCAAATTTTGTGGCATCCGTCTTATCAAGCATCACCGAGTCTGCTTCCTCCTCCATTAACTGGACTAACCAGGACTGGGGCTTTTCCCCGGGTTGTTGTTTGTATTTGCTCAACAGATTTTTAATATCTTCGGAGGTAAAATCAGTTAGTTCATCCTGTTGCACCACTTGTTCTGGCCCTGGCAGCACAGCTTTCCTTTGTAGTACTAGGGCAGCTGACCTTTTTGGTTTGTCTCGCGATTGACCCTTGTTCTCCTGTGTGGGGACTTCCTTGTCTGATTCCCAAATATCCCCATTCCAAGTTTCCAGGTCCCAGTCAGGATCGGTGATAATAGTCTGTGCCCAGCTCCCCTTTTGCCCTGGTTTTCTGCCTCTCCTATTCTTTACCGCTCGTATTGCATACTGTGTTGCCAACTTAGCACATTTCTCCTCCAGGAGCTCCTTCTGGTCATTCATCTCCAGCAGAGCCTGCCTCTGCACTGGGCCGCCTGCACTCTGCTCGGACCGCCTGTAACTGCTCTTGGAGGAGTTCTCCAAGAGCTCCTGTTCCTCCTTTAGCTGCCCCGCTAGAATCTTACATGCACACAGCAGAGCACCTCCCATCCAGCCGGCATGTTCTAGCTGGACCGAGTTCTTAGTACAGTCAGTCTCTACAAACCGACCCCAATACTGTAACACTGCCATGGGGTCCTTCTGTGTCTGTGGTTCTGGAGATACCCGGTGCAGGTTTCCCATTGGTCCCACAGAGTATTCCATGGTTCTGGCCCCCATTCAGGGCGCTCCCTTGGAGGCGCAGCCTCCCTGCGGTTGCCAGTGCTGCCTGCACCTCTCCCGAGAAAGAACCACCACATGTCACAACAGGGCTTGTATCGGCCCACACGGACGACTGCTGTTCCTATCAACACGCCTTTGCCAACAATCCCAATGACAAAAGCCATCAAGGCACGGTACTGAGAACAATGAATTCTTGTGATTGTTACACAGTACAGGCTACAGATACAAATATCACGGACACGATTTCTATCCAGTGACATGACCTCACCTAGCTGTGCGCTCCACTAGTGAGTTCAACTGTTTCAATTGCCAAATCCCATCCTCATTGCCAGTTATGGTACGGATGGACTTGGCATTTGGCAATAATCCCACAAAACGAGGTGGCGTTTATTCAGGTCAAAACACATACAAGAAACAAAGTGTGGATAATTATTACTCACAAGATAATACTTGCTGGCAGGATACTGAGAGCTAACATCCCCTTGAGCTGGCAGATTAGAGGGTTACTGACAGCCTCCTAACTCGGTGGGCATCCCTGCAGAGACAACATAGGCCTTGGTGAGGGGACTCTCGCCCCCTCTCGACTTGGCTACAAGGCTGGTCGAGCAGCCGCCTTCAGCTGCTTTTGGAGGAGGTCGGCTGTGAACCTGGCTGAGCAGCCGCCTCCATTCTGCTTATTG
>NW_010576751.1:9202-87606 GCF_000705375.1 Tinamus guttatus
TCCACATTCTATATACCACCGCCTTCTGCTTCAGCATTGCCACAAGCTCCTTGCTCATCCATGCAGGTCTCCTGCCCCCTCTGCCTCTCTTCTTACACACAGGGATGCACTGTTGCTGGGTGTGGAGGAAGTGCCACTGGAAAACTAACCAGCTCTCTTGGGCCCCCCTTCTAGCCCATGGGATTCTTCTGAGGCGGTCTCTGAAGAGGCTAAAGTTGGCCCTCCTGAAGTCCATGAATCTAGAATTGTGTTTTATTTGGATTTATAAATCAAAGAATATGGGCTAAAATATCAGGCCATCTTCCACTTTTATGCTAAGAAAAGCATTTGAAGGTCCCAGCAATGCACTGCACACTGCAGGAAAGGGATGAGGAGGGGCCTGAGAAATACAGCCTGAGAACTCAGTTACTCACTGCACAGTTTATGCTCAGCGCTGTCTGGACTGTGCACAAAGCGGGAGCAGTTTGACTGAGAGTTTCTCTCTCTCTGTCCAGGCTTTTCCATCATTTTGTGTTTGAAGCGGTGCTAGGCTTGAAGAATTTAACTTTTAGCTTGCTCGAGGCTCTAAGCTTCGCATTTCGTCAGAACTGACAACTGCAAGCAACGCTGGAGACTCTGGTCCATGTCAAACACCGGTCGGGAGCAGCAGCCTGGCCAGCCCCCCACTTTGGGCCTATTTCTCTGCCCTCTTATCAGCTGTTAAACCACTTGGTCACCACAACCGCCGTGCGCCGAGCGCGGGCCCCGGAGCCGTTTGACACCACGCGGTGCCTCCCGCGCCTGCCAGGCAGGGAGCCGGGAAGCGGCTTAGCGCAGCCCGTCCCTGATCCTCCCTGCTTCAGCGAAGGGCAAAATGAGCTTTCCATCCCTGCCGCTTCCCCTTGCGTGGCGCGAGCAAAGCAGCGGGGCACGCGTGCCCTTGGCACCGCTCGCCCGGGCCATGAGCGGCTCCACATGACTCCTCTGCTCCCCACAACAGCGGCAGCGAGTAGCTTTTGTCACGGCACTACCTCGCTTAGTAAATTCCTGCCTTTGTTGCTGGAAAATTACAATGCCTCCAGTCAACAGGCGGACTGCACCCAGTATAAACACTGCCAACTTCACACGGCTCAATATAGCACGCTGGGAATGAAGAGAAAAGGGTATGAGGTAACCCGCAGACATGAGGGAATAGCCTCCCGCGCATCCCGTAATGGAGTTTCTTTCCTTGGGCCCTCCCCTGTAACAGGGCCCTGCACCCAGAGAGCATCCCAAAAGGCACACACTCGATTGCCCTTGGGCATTTGTACATCCCCTTTTTTTAAAAAAAAAAACACAGATAGGCTGCCTACGCTGGCACATCTTTGTCAAAGCAGCCATTGCCAAGGCACACGAGGCGAGGGTTTGGCAGTGGCTAAAACGTCCCACGTCCCTAAGGCTCCTTCGGGTGCCGGATGCCGCCAGAAAGGCGGTCGAGTGCGGGCGGCCACGGCGCGCCACAAACTCCCTTCCTTGCCCTTCCGGAGGACTCCGGCGCACGGCGTGAGCCCAACGCTGGGCACAGCGCATACAGAACAGGTTACAGAGGAAAATCTATGCCGAGACTTGAAAAGGTAGCTTGGATCTCCTGCTTCTTATTCCCTAAACTCCTAATTTACAAGGTAAAGTGTCAGAATGGTAAAGAGTAAATCTCATCTTAGGGTGAAGTGATACCATCCAACTCCTTTGTGTCCTCACTAAAAAAAGGATGCTGGAGTTACTACCAAGCTCTCAGCCTATTTTCTCATCCCAGTTACATAGGAAATTATGTTTAAAGAAGTTGCAGGGCACAGTCAGTAGCCTACTCAGTGGAAGGTATTTTTAACTCTCCCAGTTCCATTGCTGGATTTTAAAACTGCAGTGTTTGTTGCTTTATTTAATCAAGATTTGTTTCAGCTCACTGCTGCTATGTGTGACCCCCAGCAAGTTACAAAGCGAGTAATTCAAACTGTAAAACGTGGTCGGGACAGAGCGTGCCTTGCAGTGGGGCTGTGCCAGCCGGCCGGCTTGCAGGGAGGAGCCGGCAGCGCTCGCCCCGCGCCACACTCCGCTCGGGGCTGATGCTTCCCATGCTGCTGAGTTCTGAAACTGCCAATGCTTCAAATAATAATGTGTGCCTCAAATATTGTCAGTTGCTCCGGGAATCACTAAGTAACCTGAGAAAATCAGAAAACCCAAAACAAAACAAAAAAACTCCTGAACCCAAAGGTTTTTTTCGCTCTTGGTAAAGGCTGCAAATTAGAAAATAATCAAAACATTAAAAAGAGAGGGGAAAACAAATAAGATCCTTTCAACCCACAGTGACTTCTCCCCACGAACCTCACAAGCTCACCACAACCCATAGAAATCTACATAGTGTTTAATCCTCAATTTCTGTCTTCATCCTCATTCTCTTTAAATAAGGAGGAGGCTGAAGGCCCTTGTTTTGTGATCCCATAGGGGGGCTCTCCTAAAGGGAGATTCTCTAATGCAAACATACGACAGGTTCCTGTAGGGATATCCAAGATCCTTTGAAACAAACAGCCCAGAAAACAGGAGCCAGAGCAGATAAGAACAAGCTGGGCTGATTATCCCTGCTCGTCACAAAATGTTTGGCTGCGTCAATCTATGTTACTGCAACTCTGCTGTAACCAGTAGCTGGACCGTAATGTAGATGTACCCTAAAGCCAAAGTCAGATGTTAAGTAGCACCACTTAGAAGATCATTAATTAACGAATTAAATATATCTCAGTCACCAGAACACACAAAAATTGAAGTTTAAATGAGCAGTAATTAAAGAACTATTAGTGTTGTTACATGCAGGTTATCATTGTGATTTATACATCTGGTACTGCTTCTGTATAGGGTAAAACTACGCAAGTAATTACCTAGTAAAAAGAAAAGTGTACACTAAAAGAAAATAATTACTTTTCTCAGAGCCTATACTTCTAAAGAGTCAATCTAAATGAAAATTCAACATGAAAGGTATTAATAAACTTGAATAACTATGTTGCTACAATAATATCTGATAATTATTAAATCTTTTGAATGCTTCGCACGTATGTGTTAATAGCATGTGGTTTAAACAAACAAATCTTCAGATGTTGGATTAAAATCAGATTCACTCCACACTACACAGCCTAATTTCTATTCAGCTACCATTAGCGGGAGTTAGTGTACCTATTTTCTCATGAATCAACAGGAAAACAGACTAACACCTCTATGTTTTTAAGCATCCCGAATTGTATAATATTGTAGCTTGGAAATCTTATCATGTAATTTGTCTTAAGGGTTTTGTAATATATTTTGTTTTTATTTTCAGCTAGTCACCTTGCAAGTGTCCTACAAATGGAACGGAATTATAAGGCAGTCATGGGCATGCAGATGCCTAAAGAGATATGCAATTTAAAACAAAACAAAGCAAATCACACAATTACATTTTTTGGTCCCTTCATCTACTAATGCAGAGTATTTTCCTGAAGATTATTCATCAGTAAACTGCCGACTTTTACATATGAAATGTTAGGAAGGCTCTTAGCATTTCTTAAAGAGCCTTCTCAGCAGATTTTCTTCCTGATTTTTTTCAATAAAGGCATGTTGCCTCAGAAAACCCCTAGAAGAAAGTCCTGTAGATTCTAGAGATGATGTGAGAAAAACATGGGTTTCCCTCCAAACACCTAGTGGTTTTGTAGCCAAAAGGATAGGAGCTGAGAAGCAGAGCTGGTGTCAGAAGGGTCTTCTCGTTTCTCCCACCCACATACTCAGCAATCCGAGCTCTTGGGCACACGCTCTTGCGAGATCCAGTCTCTCCCTCTCGCACTAGAAATTTCTGAGAGAACAGAGGCCACCGAAATGGAGATGATCGAAAGTGCCAATATGGAGACAGAGCTTCCTCAAGAATTTGCTTATTTACATTTAAATGAGTGGACCTTTACTGTTCTATGCTGATTTCTTTGACACCCAAGCATATTACTAAAGCATGTGCCATTTTGCACATCAGCTATATTGCAGTAACTACTCAGATATCATCTAAAATTGTCCGCAGCAAATGCAGAGAAAATGATTTACTGTAGTCCTCAGTGGAAAAAGGACAGATTATGTCAAAATATCTCTATTTGAAAGGACTAAGAGACAGTACATGGTGTCCATTACAGAAAGACACAGGTGTCTATTACATGTCAGCTGATGCATGGTAATTTGATAAATTGCAGTACCACATCCAAGAATCTGAACCTGCAAATATGGGTGAACAGCCCAGATTTTAGCTCTCTAAGGAGAAGTGAAACAGGAAGGTTATCCTTGTACTTCTATGGGCAAATATCCATATTCTTCAGACATCAGTTAGAGGCATCACGCTGTTAAAAATCTGACACATTATTATTAACATTGATAACACATTTAAAGCTGTCTGGACTTGCCTATAATGTATCAAAATATAAATTTAGCTTCAACTTATTAGGTAAAGAGACTCAAGGCTGCTTCTGTCAAAATTCCTCTGACCACTATTTTGTTTCAGAGCTATAGTGAGGCTTTGTGGCACATCCTTTGATTGTCTGTATTTACTGAGTGCTGCTTTGGGTCATTCTGTTGCACGCGATCCACACTCCTTTCACAGAACCTAAAGTGAAAACTCGAAAACAGGGAATCTCCTGTTGTTTCAAGTGTCTCCAAAGCACGGAAAAGCCTTGTAGCGTAATGTCTCCATCAGTGCCTGCCACAAATCTGTTTTGTTGGCCACTCAGTTCAGGCCAGCACATGCAATTCGTGAGATTGCCATGGCCTATACACCTTCCTTCATAATCACCCACCTGGGATGCCTGCTGGTACAGAGGTGTGCTACATTTCCATCGCACACGCCAGGCAGCGATACAGCCAATCAGGGACAGAGTGTTCTGCTAGAGGGGACAGTACCCTCACTGAGCCCTGGGGACATTCATATATTACAAGTGTTCTCAGTGAGGCCTGCTGAGATGTCCATGAAGCGGATCCTCAGCAACATCTTCATGATAACTGGCTGTGGCAATGTGAGATGTCCTCACACAGCAGATGCTGCAGCCATGGAAGGAGGTCCTCTACAACCCCTACAACATTGCTAAACACACAGTGAGAGCACAGAGTGGTCAGCAACCACCATGGTCACTCTAACAGCACAAGCAGGAACAGAAACAAGGCTCTGCCATGTGTGATACCAGTGATCAGGGCACCAGACAAACTCACTGCGGGACATCCGCATGTATGTATTTATGCTGTCATCCTCTGTTTGGGATGCACACAGAGTACTGTGAAGGGACAACGCTGGACTTCCTTGGGAGATCTGCAGTCAAAGAATCCCTGTTTTGGGGTAGCTCTTTTCAGAAAGCTTCAAACCATATGCTCAGTGGCAATGGTCAGCAGTGGAGACCAAATGGAGACTACTATAGAGTACTAAAAGACTGTATGATCTGTAAACTTTCCTACAGAAAAGTGGCATCCTAAGGAACTGCCAGATGAAATTCTCACTAAATCTTTAGGATGTAATCACAGGAACATCCCTATCATACCTCCTCTTATGTTTATGATTAACGTTGGACAGAACAAATGAAAACGACATTCAAACGGAGGACTCGGTATGAGGATTCAAAGAAAGAGCTGCTGCTTCCAAAGCAACAAGTATTGCTGACTTAAATCAAACCTGAACAAAATCTATTGGCATTCAATTCCAGCGTCCCTAATAAACTGAATGTATGAGTAAATTCATTATAGAAAAACAGAGGTAATTGACTGAACTCAATGGTAAAATTTCTACATTGATTAAACATTATTATTTCATCTACATATAAAGCATGTTTGTGTGTGTCTGTATACATACATCTCATACACTTTGATAAATGTATGTATACATATACAGACATCTGCATAGTTATTATATATAAAAACAGACATTTGGCATCATCTGAAAGAATATAGTTCAGACAAAGATCAGCGCAGCATGCTGAACATCCTGTCTTGGTTGAAAGCCAAAATGCTGATTAAGAACCTGGTGCCTATTAAGAGAACCAGAGTTTCATAAAAAGTAAAACATACCTGATAGAAGTTAGGCCAAAAGGTGCTAATTGCCAGTTCTGCTCTGTTCCAAGTACCAGTGGTAGATGTGTTCCAGACTGGGTTACCAAGAGGGCCATCGTTGACTTTCACATATACATTCAAAGTGCCAGGGCTAGATCCACTCTTGCTTGAAATGTAGTAGTGGAAATCAATACAATGTGTATCATTTTCCTTTAGATGAGGCAGCAGCAGGTGAGCTTTCTGTCCAGCGAATCTCCCAGATGTATTCACTAACATGAAAGATCCTGCAAAAAAAAAGTCACTGTTTCAATTTCTTCATTATTTTGTTTTCCCCTCCTTAATATGGTGATTTGTAATAAAAGTTTCATTTAAAAAATCACTTTAGTTTGCTTCTAATAATGTAATGGTAATTTGTATTCCATAAGATCAGTGCCTACAGTACGTTTCAGTGAAGTGCATCAATGAAATAAATCAACTTGGAAAAAAGATGTACAACTAATGAGTTTGAATGGCTGAATAGTCATTTGATTAGAATAATACAAATTATTTTCTACACAATCATATTTCTGTGTTGCATCAGAACTCTAAATGCAGAGCAAAGAATTCCACTAATGTATCTACTGAATTATCATAGAAGGAAGAAAACAGAAGGAAGAAAAATGTGACGGGATGACTACATTGGAAAGAGGACAAATCAACAAAATACATAGGATATTTTAAAATATGTGTTTTTACAAAACTCTGAAAATGAATAGCCTACAGATGTGCTTTGGGATATGTGCATAGCTAGGTGCTTTTATAAAAATAAAGCACACATTTCTCAAACCAATATTAAGAAACATTTTTTTTTAATTGGATGGGTAATGAGCCTTTTGAATTTCAATGAGATGCAAACTCCTCAGTCATTTCCTAAAACTAAATGTAGGTGTTTAAGAAAACTTAGTCCAGATTGCACCTCTATCTTAAATAGATTTAATTATTCAATAATATAGCTTTGCAGTTACTTTAAATTACTGATCAAGCAAAATGCCTCATTAATTTTCTTTCTAGACAAAATAGCTGAGTTTCTATAATGGACATAGGCTGAAAATGAAGTGTGGTACAAAGCAATCTGAACATTTTATTACTTGAAAGCCATTACTGTATACTAAAATTATAGACTGTTAAATATTACAGCATATTGGAACAAATCCTTATGCAATAGTAACACAAGTGAAAGTCTCTAAACAAGCGTCTCCAGTTAAAATAGTCAAACACTTCCCACTACCTGTATAAAATAGACCTTATACATATAAAATTCATTTTCACTTATGGGGCTCCTTGTATGGGCTTTACATACACTCATAAGGAAAGCTTTTGTTCGTTTATTTTAATTTAGTTCTGTTCTCGAGGGGCTGGTTACTATGAGTTTCAGAGCGCATTACATCCAAATCGTGATGATGCACAGATCTTTCATTTCTTGACATGTTTCAGTAGTCTATCCCGTAGGATAGAGACAGGCACAATCAGGAGAGAGAAAATAAAGTCCAGACTTTCTATGGTAGGAGGATTCCTAAATTATTTGTGGCTTTGGGCTTATTGAAGTGCAGAATTCACGTGAGTTGGAATTTTAGCTCCCATTGCTCAGTACTTAACTAGTTTGCTGAAAGGTAAAACATGAATGGGCACATGGCTAGAACAACTGTTCATCCTGTTTGTTAGTTTTTTAAATAACACATTTCCCTGTCTTTGTAACACAATAAAGAGTATAAAATAATACCAAACAAAATATACTTGGGGAAGAAACAAATAAATTTTGAATTTAGCCACATGAATGTTTGCTTAGATCATGAAAAGCAAATAACACTCCTTCCATCACTTAAGACATGCACTGCTGTTCCATTTGTTTATAGATCTTTTAAATGCAAACCTTTTGCAATATTTATGAGTGTTTAACTTATCAAAACAATGTTTATAGCATTTTTTACTTCATGCAGATTAAGTGCCAAACTTGTTTATATCCTTACTCACAGAATGCCACAGAGAAAAGGATACCTTTCTTGAAGGAAGGCAAAGTAGTAAAATAAAAAACATCTGAATTTTGGGTCTTACTTTCTTCACCTAGTCTAACTCTGGATCTCCCCACCTGATATGTACTAGAATGAAAAGGCATAACCTTTAGATAGAAACTACTACAGAGACTTTACTTAAAACCTCACCATAGGCATAAAGGGTAGAAAAACGGCAAATTGAGCACTCTCAGTTAAACCCTTTCTTACAATGCTTTTCAAATCTACTCAGCTTCTCTCCAATGTAGTCATGTAGAAATTCTCTCTATCAACTGCTACTATTGTCATCTGTTAAACTGACTGCTGAACTGCTCCTCTGCCAGCTGGTTATATAAATCTAAAGCATGTGGGTAAATTCAACACAGAAACAGGCACTTTATTTTGACTGAAAAAAACAAAACAGTGTTCTCAGCCAAAGGAAGAAAAACGCATGGCAATAGCTGCTTTGCTGGAGAGCTGTGTTAGTTGCACAGTTCCACAGAGAGGTTTTTTAACATATTTGGGCAGCTGACAAACACACATCAAAAAAAAAAAAAAAAGCACATGTAGTCATTACTGTATCTGCTAGGAAGCAGATATCTGTTAGGAAACATAAACTACAAGCAGATTCCAACAGAAAACCCATAAAATTACTATCTTTTCTTCTAAGTCCTGAGTTGATTATAAATGTGCATATTACAATGGATATATATACCTTTTAAAAGGAATGATTTCTTCACATATAGTTTCATGTTAAACACATGGATGATGGCAGTTTCCCCAGTCAAGAATTTTAAATGGATTTTTTTAAGGTTCAGAGTGTATATCTACATGTAGATACTAAACACAACCCAGTACACACTGACGGCAAACTCAGAACAAAACTTCACGTGGCTGATGCCGCTCAGCAGCCACTACATTCGATTTAGGCTCTTTAATCCATGTAAATGAACAGCCACAAACTTGTTTAGTCAGCCGTAATTCATCAAGTTCAACCAGAGGATTTATGTCAACAAACCTGTACAATTTTTGTATGTTTTTACCACTGTTTCTCCCCTTCCTCAACACCAAAATTCTTCAGTAGTAATTCAGCAAATATTTGGCACATTAAAAGACTAATCCTAAGAAAACGCAGTATTTGAAAAGGGTAATATCGAATAGAAATGTTCCAGAGAAAAGAGCAAACCAGACATCAAACTTCCTTGTAATTCTTATTATCATCGGGAGTAATCTGCTGTGGGACAAATAGAAAAGGAAATGTATTAATTTTCTGTGGGGCAATTAGGGAAGGAAATGAAAATACTGCAACATTTATTCCACCTGCTCTTCAGGAATAAATGACAGCTTTTATTTAGGATTTTGTACATAAAGAGATCCTCAAAAGATGGAGTGATACAAGAACGGCAAAGAAAACCAGTTTGTTCAAAGAAAAAGAGATAAAACTGACAACAGGAAAAGGAATAGACTCTCCTACAAAAAAAAATGATGGAAATGGCACAAGAGAGATTTTCCAGTCACTTCTGCAAGTTTTCATCATGTCACATCACCTTGTTGAGAGACACTTTTTATACTTAGAATGTCAAATGCAATGAAATTGAATGCAGTATCGTTGTTCATGCATGAAGAAAATGTGACTGGTGAGCAAAAAAAAGTTACTTTGTTGATTTTTCAAAGTCCTATACATTGCTAAGGACAGATGATTAGTTTTCCTTCCAGGCAATGACAAGAGACATAAGCCACCCGGGAACTGAAATTGCAACCATACAATAGCAAATGTAAGTTAAATAGTACTATCGTTTAATCTACTTAGTCATCAGAACGTAATGATTTTGGCTCTTGATATTTGACAAATGTGCTAAATGAAGTAAAGCCAATGTTCTGATTTTAAGAAGAGACATTATACGTATTACCTTGTTAATAAAACCTTTTTTGGGTGCAGAAACATATCTCGATAAGGCTGAAAGGTGTGATCTTATTATCAAATGCGCTGTGGTATCTTCCTAGTCGGATACAAACGGTTTCTTTTTACTCACAGAATAGCATCCCTGTGTCAGCTAACCCCACTGCCCACATACTGCAATGCACGTGCAGATGAATTGCACAGCTCAAGCATATTGGGTTTCACTTACAAACAAGGAAAATTCAAAATATTTTATTTCATTAATGAAAAATGTGTACTGATGTACTTGGAAGTACTGCAGAAAGGAGAAGCTCTGAATTTCACAACGAAGACCTTCAAGCTCTAATTCCTAAAGCTGGTAAACAAATGAGTGTCTGCCTTCAGGTTTTTTGGGTTTTTTTTTTTCCATTATTTCCTAATTTTACAGGAAAAGGAGAATGCATTTTCTTGTAACAGCTGAAAATTATGGAGCTGATGGAATTTTAGAAACCTCTCAAATCATGACCTAACAGTACCCAAAGAACCAGGTCCAAAATAAAAGTGTAATGAAAAAGAAGAGGCAACAAGATACCTGAGAAGCTGCTCTTACATAAGATGATGAGAATTTTGAGCTGGATCCGGAAGCAAAAGAGAATCACACAGTTTCTGGAGATGGCATAGCTGTAGTCACCAGTTTAAAGATGTAAAACAGAAAAGCTGATGAAATACTTCAGTATTTCAACCCTGGCATTCTAAAACTACATAAAGTGAAGGAAAACATGAAAAGAAGGAATCAAGATTTCCTTTAGTGCTATCCAACCACTTGCGAATGGGCACAATCTACTCAAGAGAGTCAAGCCCAAACAGATTACATTCAAGGAAGTCAGGAAGAGAAAGAACCACAGTTGGACCAAGTATTTTATCATGTGAAGTACTGTATGAGGCAGCTTAAAATAACCTATGTGATCATGAATATCTCCCACTTATGGGAATGGGCATTTTTCCTGGTGATGACCTACACAAACTATCAAACATCTGCCTTCTTATCATACAAGCAAAAGCAAGCAACATCTAGTACCTGCAAAAGTGGAAGAAAAATCAGTACAAGCCACTGTGAACCGTTTGGGGCAAGCATCAGGGTTTGTTATAGATGTTTTACTGAAACTGAAAGTCAACATATATTTTAATATTAAAAAGATTTTTGTAGTAAAATAAATAACAGAAGTAGGTTATATCACTCGTAGTTCTTACATATGTAGAATTTTACTGCATGCTTCAGCCTGATTAGGAATCCAGCTACATGGCAGATCCTGCTTGGCTTCAAGCTTGAACCTCGCACATCCAATAAAATGCAAGAAAACACAAACAAGACAGAGTCTGTTCTAAAACACAGCTCTCTGCACTGCAGTGTTTCCAGCCAAGATACATATTAAGGGAGGGCAGACCCTTCCTAGAAAAACACAATGCTGGCAACCTTTCTTGAACTGAAACTTAAAAGAAAAATCAGAACATATAATCCAGACTATTGTTTGACAGCTAAACTGCTCATCCTTCTACAGGACAAAAGGAGGTATCTTAACTAATTCAGAGAAAACTGAACTGAAGTGAGGCGGGACATTAGTTCTCAGATGCATCATGTCAAGAGCCCATGCAGTACATCAATACAAATGAAAATTTGTGCTGTGCAGGTTCCAATTCCCTGGAGTTAGCAAGACGAGAAGTGCCAGAGTGCAAGAGTTGAGGCTCTTCCTCCCAGTGCCTCAGTGAGCACCCGCCAAGTTTGTTAATTAACTGGTAGAATTTAAGTGTCTCAAGGGAGTCGTAAGCCCTCTTTTCAGAATCACTTGTTCATCTTAAATTTCATGTTATAATTTAAATCTTTGTTAACCATGAATCGTCCTAACCTTTGAAATGTTTACCCTTTTACAGTCCTAAAATGAAACCATGAATTGTCCTAACCTTTGAAATGTTTACCCTTTCCAGCTACAAAAACTCTTAAAAAAACCCAAAACATTTTAACTATTTTATTCCTGATCCTGCACACTGGAGTGAACCGATCCACTCCTAAACTGCAACTTTACCTCAGGTTTAGCCCAACAGTGAAGAAGCCTAAAAGCCTCATAATTCTTTCAACAAATTCAGTTTCTTCAAATTCTTCCTCACCTATTATGGATAGGTGGTGGATGGATATCTGCCATTATAATATTGGAAAAATCTTTTGATCAAATACAAACATGAAATCACATATTTCTGAATCACGTATTTTGCAGTCACTTTTCCAAAAGCCAATAATCTCTAAAAGACCTGTCTTCTTGATGAATGCTGTTTGTTTTTTCTACTCTTTTCAATATTTAAAGAATTTCAATATTTACTGAATTTCAGTATTTGCCTTATAGCCTTTGTTCTCTTTCCTTCATAACCCTTCTAGATTTCCAATGTACTGGCATTTTAAAGATTGTTTCTTTTATTACTAATATATACCTCTCTCCTGTAATGTATAGGAAGTCCATAAACACAAAGTTCACTGATTACAAAACAACCACTCATGGACAAATTTGGAGAGATCTGTTTAATGTTTCAGACTCAACTTCCGAATCAATCATTACCTTTAGAAAGGAAAGTAAGAAAAGGCAAATGTTGGGGTATACCAGACTTTCATTAATGAAAACAAAAACATCTTTTGGTGCAGATTTACTTTAAAGGGTTTTGAAAAGAAAAATATAAAGATTATAGGTGAAGGAAAGGAAATTAAATGGAAGAGGTTAGGGACTGTGTGAAGGAAATGTATCATGTAAAGATTCATGACTCTAGGACCAGAGAGACTTGTAAAACACAAAGCCAGCAGCATCTTCCCAAGACTGAAAAAGACAAATTCAAGCTAAGTTTTCTGGAACAGAGAACAGGCAGTTAACCAAAGCAATCAATTTTAATCTACTAAAATTAGGGTATGCCGTGGATCATTCTAAAATGTCCTTCACATAACATAATATGCAAAGGAACTGAAATCATCCCTACTCCAAAAGGGATGGTCTTTAACAGAAAAAGAATTTAGGATTTCTGAGATGAAGATATAAAGGCTTTGAATATGACCATACAGAAAGGTATATAAAGGTTGTGCATACATATATGTATGTGTGTGTGTGTATGTATACATACACATAAATTCACACATATACACAAATATGCATATATACACACACATATAAACATATACACACATACACATATATATGTATAGATGTATGGACATATATATGTATGTACATATATATATATAGGTATATAAAGCAGTCCCCTGACTACTTTTCACACCAACAACTTTCCCTAGCCTAGGATTTCACCAGCTTCTTGTTGCTCTCGGAGCCAACAGAAACATCTCTCCTTTTTTTCATCAGCTCTGGCCTGGTACTGCGTCTGTTCCTCACCTTCCCAAGAAAACTCCGGAAGCACAAGCTCCTGCCCTGCTCTTCCCTGCGAAAGCTTTACCCATGGCCAGGTGCTCCCAGCGAAGAAGCTATCTCTGCACTTCAATGAGTCGCATCAGGACCATATGCTGCATGTATGCAGGAAAAAAAAAAACCTTCAATCTCCTCTGTCCACACACAGAGCCACAGTATGTGCACCAAGGTCTTTGCGTGTTCCCTCTGCTTTCAAGGAAATTAAAGAAGTTTCCATCCTCGCAAACAGAAATCTCCCTGTTAACCCCAAAGGCTACCCCTCCTCTGCGGGCTACGCTCCTGTGGGTGCTTCTTTGGCGTCCCTGTCACCCCCCTGTCACCAACACAGAAAGAGGTCTGCCAGTCTAAAATCTCTCCTAAACAGAACATGGAAAGCCAAGATACAGGATTCAGTAAATAAAGAATTAAAGGACAAGAATATGAAAGGTAACAAACACCACAATAACAGGCGAAACAGGTCTCTCTTGTAAGTGCCTGGTTTTATTGTTGGAGGGGATTACAAGTACAGCTGATAAAGATAACAGCTAAGATGTGAAAGATTTCTCTGAAGTGCTTAACATAGTAAACACAAACTGATTAGAACAGCACGGCAGAAAAAGGCATATGTTAAATGGATTAAAAGCTCAATAAATAGGAGTTCTCATGAGGCAACTGCTGCTGGGGAAATCCCAGCAGATGAGGGATGGGGGCCTGTTAGTGGGGTTCTGTCTGAATCATCATTAAACTAGATGCCATTTAATTTATTTAATAAGGAGGGAGCATCAAACGTAAAGCTGATTCAGGTAGAATTTGTAATGGGTACAAACACCAGCAAATCAATAAAGCATGTCCGAGCGGCCGAGGGCCCTTCGGGCCCGGGATGGCTGCCGAGGCTGCTGCAGGCCCAGGCCCCAGCAGCGAGGCTGGGCTCGCAGCGGCCACAGACACTTTGCTGCATTTACCAGCACCCCTGCCAGCACCTGCTCAGCTCCAGCAGCATCCCCTCCTCCTCCTCCTCCTCCTCCTCCTCCTCCTCCTCTCTGCTTATGTCTGCAAGCGCAGCGCACATGCTGGTCATCCCCACCGCCGGCCTCCAGGCCCACGAGCCCTGAGATGCCACACGGGCCGCTGGCACTCAGACCTCTCACCGGGCCCCCGGCTTGTCTCGTTTAAAGTTCACCAGCATTTGCACACACACAGAGAAAACGCATTTTATACGACTACAGGACAGACCATGACAAACAGGGATCAAGTGCGCCACATGGGCATACTGAGTGGGCACCTCTTCACCAGAAAGGGTATAACAGTGGTTGCCTGTTCACTAGCAGATTTGATCCCCCTTTTCCTCTATTTCCCCTTGCTTGTTTCTCCTCAAATTCCTTGATCCCTCCACTTTTCCTGCCTTTGGTCCTTCCTCTGAATATCCTATAATAAGTTTTACACATTCCCACAATCTCCTTAAAATACCACACATTTGAGTTTTTTACAGTCCCCAAACTTGCTCTCCCCTGCACCCATAGCCAGCTCTATGTCCTTACCCTGCTAGGTTTGTGTGGCCGGTTGGGAAGAGGCTGGGAAGAGTGGAGCAGATCCACTCTCTAATTTCTTTTGCTAAGGTAAAATCCAGAAAATAGAAAATGAGAATGGAGAAAGAAGGAGTAGAACGATAAATTAATCCTAAAAGTGTCCTGGAGTTTCACAAAGTTCATTTGCATCTCCTCTGTTTTGCTAACATTAACACGCAGATACTGATACACCCACATGAAGTCTCACCTCGTGTAACGTCACCCACAAAGCCTCCTTAAAGGAGGGGTAAACTTCAGTCTGCATGACTGTTTGATCAGATTTCACTATGGTCCAGTAAACTCAAAATCCAAAATCTACCCCTGTAGAATCTGATCCAGGTGATCCAGGTATCTTGTTGGAAGAACTAGCCAGAACAACCAGGCGGCATTTTGTCCCTGCTCTGCACTCAGGTGTGTGCATGTGTAGGGTGTGATTCTTCAAGACAAATGTCGGTTACACTATTCACAACCTCGTATCACCTCTCTCTGGAAGTGTTTACATTCTGTGTTTACATTCACTTGGGTGTTATTTGGTCAACGGTAGCTCCAAGAGAAGTGCTGCTGCTGTTGTATCATATCTGGGGATATGGTTTCCAGGCATATCTCCAGACAGAGATTCTGGATAGGACATGATGGGTTTATATCACCACGGAAAGTCCATATCTGAAAGAAAATCTTTGATTCGCTCTTTTGCCCAATATTACGATAAAACAGAAAAACAAAACAAAAATGTTACTTCTCGCTACTTTAAAACTTTATAAACTACCTGAGTACCAGGAGAAGGCTGCGTGTAACCTGATCCGGAGGCTTTTAGCAAGGCCTGAACCCTCGCAGTGCAGAGAGTAGGCAAATTCCAGGCGAGGCTTTTAGCAAGGACTGAACCCTCACAGTGCAGAGAGTAGGCAAATTCCAGGCCCTGGTTTCCAGTAACATCGCTGCCTACCCTTTTCATTTTACTGTAATTTGACATTTAAAGCATGAGACGTGGTTTTTGTTGCCCAAAATAACTATCTGTAAAACTAAGCATCGCGTGCCCACAATTAATACTGTAGCCCCGAAGTCTGACTCCTGGTCTGAGCACCTTCTCCTGGCAACATCGCAGCACTGCCTGTATTTTTGTAAACCGCTCAGCCATGCAATTCAGCCGCTAAGAAGCAATGCCCAGGAGATAATCAGACATCGGCTCTGACATGTTTCAGGTCAGCTCCTGGGCTAAACTGTCTATTCTTCAGGTAAAAGCTGAAGGTAAAAGCTTTGGGAAAGGAGAAAGAATAAAAACGGAAGGGACAGAGAAGGGATATGGGTTGATCCTGCACGTTATCTGTATGGAAAGAGGATGAGGTTAAGTGCTATTGCTACTCTTCTCCCTTCCCCGTGACAGGCTGAAAGGTTTGTTAAACACAGAGGTTAATATAAAAAGCTTCTCAAAGGCAGAAGACAGTGAGCTTTACAACTTTTATAGAAATTCAATTTTGTTTCAGCTTTAGGTTGCCAGGTTAATGTTTGACTAACGATCATATCTACGTATACTCTTCAAAATTTTAGACTACCCTAGCACTAAGTTACTCTTCATTTAGAATCAGGCTGTCACGGAAGGAATCCACGGAAGGATTACTGTGACCTGATTAATTACCAATTTCCCAGCTCCTGATAAAGGCAAATTGTAATCCGAATACGAGCAGGTGTGTAAACCCAGCAATATGATGCTGCACAGCTTAGTATCTGCTAACACAGTAACACAAAAATCCCATCCATCTTTTGAATTTTGCTTCCAGCGGCACTCGATGTCTGACAGTTTGTTACAGACCTGTAATATAGAAAACAAAACACTACTATTGCCTATGGCACTAAATCCCACAACTATACAGAGCCTTCTGAAATCTTGTTTGACATCAGTAATTTTAGAAGCCTATTAGCCTCAAGGGCCATTCTGTTACTGCAGTAATTTACTCCTGGTTTTATGAGTTTGAACAAAGATAACACATAAGATATCTGCGTTATCTATCAAAGAGCAGGGTGGAATATAAAAAATATATACTCCATAGACTATACTAGACTATAATATAGTGCTTAACTCACCCTTTTGAAACAAAGCAACAGTCGTTTTCTTGTACATTGAACACATGCAGTTACTTCTTATAAAGAATCCTGCTCAACAATGAAAAGCACGACAATGTAAGTCAAACTAGAGATGCTTTCCTAAAAAAACATTTTTAATGTTTTTCTGAACTGAATCAACCATCAAATCTACAGGCAGTGGGTCCCTTTCCTCTCCCTTCCTAGCATTTAAATTACAACTGATTTTAGATTAAAATATACAGCATTTTCCCCCAGGAAAGCATTGCAAAGACCTTAGCTAAGACTTTCTGAGGAAAATTTTAAGCACATCAGGGCCCGTCTTTGGCTGATGAGCAACATAGCTCCGAAACTTGAGCCCTTATCTGCACAAGAGAGCTGCATCAGTATAAGTTATTTACTCTTCTTAGCACTAGATTTTATTACTATAAAAGCAATCATCTGCTCCATGGCAAATGCAAGATACTTTATACCTAAAGGCATTAGCTGTTGCACTCACCACAGGACAACTAGTACACTGCAGATATTCAGCTTTTATTGTTTTACAGCAATCAGTCTGCGCAGTCATAACTATATTATAACAACATAAAAGTCTACACCAAGTCTGGTCTACACCAACATTTATACGTGTGTGTATATATATATAATATATATATATATCAGCTTGAAATATTACAATAGTTGGATTTATTTTGTGCAGGAATTAGATATTATATTACCATTCCTGCATTCCCCTCTCTCTTTTTTTAATGCACTTAAGCTTCAGCTATAGAAGCAGCTGACAGCATTTTCTACAAATTGGAATATAGAGCCACAACTCTCTTTATAGAGCCATAATTCTCTTATGTTCTCTCCTTTTAGGGATCCTGTTAGGCTTACAAATGACAGAGAAAAGTTACATGTCTTAAGTATTCAAATTTATTTAATTTCTACATAATTTCCAAATTCCAAAGCAAGTAAAATATACAAAAGTATTTGCTCTTCAGTTATATAGGCACGTGAAAGCGTTTCTGTACCAGACAAAATTAATAAGCAATAATAATTTAAGGCATGAGGACCTTATTTGGGTAAGGAATAAACTTCCCTATTACTTCCACAAATTTGAAATCTCAACTCCAAAACTCTTTTGCAAAAGAAAATAAAAAATAAAAACAACCTCTTCGCATTCCAAGGAGAAAAAAGACTCACTCTTGGCTATTTTTTTCCAGATATGTTAACTGTTACAGTACAATCTGTCTTTACATGCCCTTATCTAGACGAGATTATGTCATATTCTAGATCACCAATATACAGTTGCCAATATATCTGTGTCAACAGTCAGACTTTCTCAAGCCGTATGAATACCGATAAAGTAGGAATTTTGCTTTTTGTTCTTTTAAAGAGCATTGTTTCCAAGTCTTGTATTACAAAGGTTGCTTGCTATATCCTACTTAGTATCAATGTGGCTGTATGTTAAATATAGCAAATGTATATATGAATATGAAATATAGCAGATCTCTAAATCATTTAATCAGTACAAATAATGAAATGAATGTACTTACCTCATGGAACCACATAGTGACTTATTTCTGTGCAGTCCTACTGAACATACTGTTTGATATACCTCTTTTCAAGTTCTAATTTGCAAGGGATGCAATAAAGTATTAATTTGGGTCTGATTCATCACAGAAATAAGCCCTCCAGTTTTCATGATTCATGATCACTGGAACCCAGGAGAACAATTCCCAGGAGAACAATAGGGTCACTTCTATTTTACTTTTTTCCAAGGAGGAAAGCATAAGACTGTAATTAAGAGAAGGGCTTAATGATGTGCTTAGGTACTATTCAGAAAAGCACTTAGATACATACTTAATTCAACTTCAATAGGATTAAGAATTGAGAAGGTATATATACAATAGTGATGCTTTCTTAAGTTCAATTGCAGGAACCTGAAATTTCACATCTTATTTAATTTTGGTTAATTGAAATATCACTGCATTAAAGGATACATTTCTCAGAATTACCCAAGTGATACCTTGCCTATCTACCAATAAAGCAGCATCATGATGGAGGTCCTAGAGTTGATTTCACAAGAGCTCATTTTTCTATATAATATAACAAGTAGACACAGCAATTAAGGAGCTGCAAGCTGTAAGTCATGGAGGCACTAATATATACTGTACATGTTAATAGAGTATCTAGACAGATCCTTGTCTGAGAAGAAGTGGTAATTAATTTACCAAAACTCATATTCTTGAGTCCTGAAGCTACCTTTTTAACCACATTTAGGGGTGTCTCAGTGGACTTGTAATTCTCAAATGACGAGCTACAGTAAATGAGCCACGCACACCCATATCTGGAGGTAAATTGTGCAGTGTTTTCGGTTAAGTTTTACATTCAAGACGGTTGGTGGTCCATAAGAAATGCTAAGGCTTGGTACTAATGTTCATGTCATAAAAAAAGTTTAAAGAAGGCTTAAGCTCTTGAAAACTCAACTCAAGTCTAGAATTCAATGCAGTTCCTTAAAATTAAGGCATGGGCCTCTGGCCACCGCCACTGGGTATCCTACTGATTTTCCCAGGCCTAGGAAGGGGAAAGGAGATCCCAACCTGGGGCTGTGCCCCATAAGGGAAGGAGCGACCGTGGGGGGACACTACTGCGGGGGCAAAGAGCCCCCACAGGGCGGAGGAAGCTCCGCAGGACGGAGGTGCAGAGGGCAGGCCGCGCACCGGGCCGGAGGCACCGCGGTGCCGCCCACGCTCCACACCGGGCTGGAGGCACCACGGTGCCGCTCACGCTCCACACTGGGCCGGAGGCACCACGGTGCCGCTCACACTCCACACCACGGTGCCACCCACGCTCCACACCGGGCCGGAGGCACCGCGGTGCTGCCCACGCTCCACACCGGGCCGGAGGCACCGCGGTGCCGCTCACGCTCCACACCACGGTGCCACCCACACTCCACACCGGGCCGGAGGCACCGCGGTGCCGCTCACGCTCCTCCTTCCCCACACCGGGAGGCGTCACCCGCCTCCCACCCTCTTGGTGACAAATGGGTGACAAACCACTCTGTACAAGCAGGCAGCCTTAAGCTTAGCCTGATATCCAGGTAGCCATGAAAACAAGCCACGTGGGAAGCAGACGAGGAGTAGCTACGCTGGACCACTGGCTGCTTAAATGAGGGCTTCATGCTCAATACAAAAAAGCCGTCTCCACCCTGGCTTATACTTATTTTGCCTGACTGCAACTTAGTTTGATAAAAAGATTATTTCACATCTCGATGCCACTAAACTTCCTTCGAGCATCTGTAATTATGAATCATTTTAACATACCTTTTGGGATACTACAGAAGACTTTTTTGTTGTTGTTATTTTAAAAGCCTGTCTCATATAACCTAAAATAAACTATACCTCAGCAGTACAAGGTAAAAATCTTCACTAATATTATGAAACACTATCACAATGAACCAGATTAGAAGAAAATACTAAAATGAGTAATTGCTATGCTCAATTATCCTTCAGGATATAATAAATACTCGGTGCTTCATTTAGACAGCCACTTTGTGTCAAAAGCAGGAACACAAAATACACATATATCTATACACATAAATTCACATTTAGGCAAGCAACAGAGTCACTTGGCTTTATTACAACAATGCCAAATTCGTTCTCTCTTCTTCTCTATCTCATTTTTTGTCTTTTTTTTTTTGCCTAACATAATTATTTTACTTGATATCATTTTCGTTTGATTTACCAAAAATAAAGCTACAACACCACAATTTCTTGTTCCTGGAATTTGTATTGCCATCCTTTGAGCCTTGGATACTCTATTGTGAGAATGTTTCAAATCTTTAGTTTTTCCTGCATTAACAGAGAAGATTCAAATCCATAAATGTGCATCAGATTTTGAAGTATTATCTAATCTGCAATCAGACCAAGAACTCTTTTTCACATCATACATTTCACGTCTTTGATATTAAGAAATAACATAATACTGTATCCTTAATTCAATTTTTGATCTACTGTGTTACTATGTCAGAATCTTTTTCCATATCAGAAAGAAAAATGCTTCCTGTAACTCCCTGCTTAAAAAAAACAAAGTTGTTATCATGGAAAAAAATACCATGCTTCCTTTCTTCATGAATTTACATTCATTCGTATTATTAAGATAAACATTAAAGATGAAACTTAGGAAGACTAATGAGCAAAATATGTGTTCTACAAAAAATTGCTGCATCATATATTAAAACAAAGAGGTACCTCAACAACCATACCAGTGAAATCGGTATTACTACCATTTTACAGACAGAGAGTGAAGCTGAAATCCTACTGAAAACATGCCAACTTTACTCCAACTAGGATTTCACTCCTGAAGTTAAAATCCATCATCAGCAAACTAAGGGAGCTTACGGTTTGGCTCCCAACAAGCCACTTTAACAACTATTTACACAGCTTGATTTTCAGAGTTTCTCAGCTACCATTTCAGTGAAAGCTGTCAGAGCATGAAAATCATAGGCTTGCTATTTAGGTATCCAACTTAAAAAAAAAAAAAAGAAAAAGAAAAAAGAAAAAAAAAGAAAAAAAAATAAGCCTAAATCTTTTAATAGGAAAATATGCCAAGGAAATTACATCAGTGACAGAACATGCTCAAAGTAGAAGGTTTATTTATAGCCTGCTATTTTTCAAGTCGGCTACTATTACAATACCTACAACTATCATATTTGGCAGAGATGAAAAAAATATAGCCTCCTTTTTCCAGTGTATGTTCATATATGTTAAGCAGTAATTTGTATTTAGTAATATGCAGTTGTTATCAACACATTCAAAACAAAAAAGGAAATGAATTGGTGTGGACAAAGAAAAAAAAAAAAAAGGAAAATAAATCACCAATGCATATAGCACCATAAAGACACAGTTGCCTTGGATGTTGACTTGATTTTTAAACAGCCACCTTAACCCTCACAGGTCCTAAGTCCCTACTTCAGAACAGCTAGAGAACAAACTATAAATAAAACCACCATTTCCATCCATCTTCTGTTTCTTGCTATCTTCCTATCTTCTACAAGAGGAAAGTTGAGGGTAGTCTAATGCAAAGCAAATACAGCCCTCTGTTAGCAGATGTCAGCAATCCTTCCCTCACGCTGTACAACTGCACGTTTACAGGCTCTGAACTCGAGAGTGTCAGAACACCTTGGAAACTTTTGCAATGAAATTCTGGCAAGCACCCTCTTTCCACGTGTGTGAATACTTTAAACAGATATTCTGAAATGGTGTGCTGACACATAAAAGCTGTCATGCAAAGCACAAAACCCAGCTAAGTACTGAATGCCATTTATGCACAAAATTCATTATCATGCTACAGGAGCAGTACACTAGTGCTCTCATTTTGCTGGAAGTTTATTCCAACTCCTATTACTCTGAAACACCATCTGAGGAAAATTAATCCTGTTTTTACTTTCTACACAAATCTCTAAAGATAGAGAGGGTTTCTTTATGATCTGAAGCGTACTTATTTTAAAAGAATAGTTCAGTCAGGCATCAACCTCATCCATTTTATTATACTCGGAATATTTTTTCATTTGATTTTTCTCAGGGCTCTGAGGCCAGAGGGGAAATCTAGAGCAACAAAGACTTGCCCTTGATGGAAGAGGATCAGGTTAGCGAACAAAATCTGGACACACACATGTTTCCTCAGTGTCACCATCAGGCTGAGGGAGGCGACCCTTCTCCTCTGCTCAACCTTGGTGAGGCAACACCTGGAGCAATGGGCACAAACTGAGACACAGGACCTGCCACCCGAACATAAGAAAACACTTCTTGACCGTGAGGGTGGCTGAACACTGGAACAGGCTGCCCAGAGGGGCTGTGGAGTCTCCATCCCTAGTGACTCTCGAAACCTGACTGGCCATGGCCCAGGACAATCTCCCCTAGGTGACCCTGCTTGAGCAGGGCAGTCAGACCAGGTGATCTCCACAGGGGCCTTCCAAGGCCAACTATCCTGAGACTATTCTGCGACTCATGCAGCCGGACAGCCAACAGGACAGACTTCACCCCGTGGTGAACAATTAGTTGTTCAAGGCATGTAGGCTATTTCCGTATTTTGCTCATCACTTTGATAGGGTTTGTCATGATATAAGAGGTAAAACTCACTAAGCTTTAGCTAAATGTAAGTTAATTTGCTGAAGGAATAATGTAAGAGGGATTTTTATTAAATCCTAATTACTTCTACTTCATTAGCACTTCAGACTGGCTGCTATCATCGTTGTAATGGAGGTCAGTGAGAATGAATCAGTCCAGACTTATAAATATACTGCTTCTCCTTGTCTTTTTCTAATGCTCTATCACCCTTTCTTGTATCTCAGTAATAAAATTCACAGAAATCATACTAGGAAAGGGAAAAAGCAATGACTGAAAAATGTCAATGGTAGACTAACTCTTATTGCCCTTTTTAAAGAACTTCATCCAGAACTTTCTTCAGCTGTAAGGACTTGGTCTTTTGCAAATAGGAAGCAATTTAACTACGAGTCTTGTTTGGCAGATGAAAAGCATGTATTACAAGTCCCTTTATTAGAAAACCTGCTGTCTTGAAACCCCTGAATGAACATTTCATCCTTTGTACACAACTACTGTTTTCAAATCCTTCAGAATACAAACCCAACAAGGAAACACAGGCCTAGGAAAGAAGCAAATCCTATAAAAACTAACTCCAGTAAAAACTATTATTTTCTATAAAGGCCTAGGATTCGTAAGGAAGAGTGCTTCAAAAACTACATTTTTGAATGCATTAACACTTTCTGTCTAGTCCACTACGTTATTAACCTACACTGCCATCTATTCCAGACCTGCAAAACCAAGTTTAAGCTTCTCACACTTAGTGTGCCCAATTCTTTCTCCAGTTTTCTGTAGTTTCCTCTCCAGCCTTGACAGCCCCACTGATTTGCTCCTCAGGCTCTCCTGCGTACCCCTTGCTCTGAGCACGGGTCTTTTCCCTGATTCAATCATCTGAAGCAATCCACCCCTTTTCTCTATTCAAAGCAAACTCTAAGAACACAGGGCAAAATTAGTACAAAAGGACTCTGAATATTTGCTTCAATAGAAACAGCCTATTCAAACAAATCCTTGAATACTGCTCTTCCCTCTGCCTTGACTCCTGATTCTTTAATTTCAAGAGGCCCGTTGCTATCATAATTTCTGAAAGTGCACCTGGATGCGATAAATATGTCTGGTTTGTCCTGATCTTGTGGGTACTAGGAAGATTGAGTCTTTGAGCCTAATTAGAAACTATGCATGCAAATAGCAATTAACATATCCCTAAACACATGATCAGGGTCTTAAGAGCACGACTGCTATAGAAAGCATTCACATCCTTAGCTGTCTTCTATACAGCACTGAAATAAATTTGTTTAACAAATAATAATAATGAAGTATGAAAGGATGAGCATTGAGGAAAGGCCTTTTTCTGCTTTACTTTTCAAAACTTACTCACAACCCATCAATTATCTATCTACTAAATAAGTGTGCTAAACTACATGTGAAAAGCATCCTTTAGGTGAACTAATTTTAATCTTGGATTGAACAGCAAAAATAAAAGTTCCTATCTTTAAAATCTCTAGTGATTCTACAACAGATGGAAGAACAGTGCTTGAGCCAAAATACCACCACTTCAGTTATTCTCCATAGCATTCATTTTATTTCATGCCAGTTAAAAGATTTCTTTTTTCTTTTCTTTTGAAGATTAATCCACTAGTTCAGTCCACTAAAAAAAATCTGAAAACACTGAGGATTTTAGAAGATGCTAGTGGAAATATTGCTTAAGGGTCCTCAAAAGCTCAAGAAAATCACCACCAGGAAATTACTTTCTAATCAAGCGTAAGGAGGAAAGCAGAAAGTATTTTACAACAATGTACAACATGCCTAAACAGTTAGAAAACACTATTTTTTTCCACATTTAAATATATGAAAAACACACATAAATAACTGATATTCTAATTTTACCTCATATATATATTATACATTATACCCCCATTTTGCACTATACCAACAAGGAGGCTAAAATCAAGTTTTCCTTTATTTTACTTTTTCTTATACACATATAACATGGTTAGTCATTCTCCCATGGGTTTTTTTTTTACATTTATTTATTCCATCTATCTCAGCAGGGCAGTAGTTAAGAGGAAGGTACTGCAATACAGGAGGCAGTGCTGCTTTGTTTTTTACACAGATCCTTTGCGATTTTTAGCCTCCAAATACTCAAACTGATCCTAGGCAAGAAACGTCTTTGCATTTTGCAAATCAGCACCAAAGACACTGCAACCTAAGGCCAGTGAACATCTCCATCTGCACAGTGACTCAGACCCAAAGATCAAAGAATCCAAATCGGAGACTTAAAGATTTCCATTGCTCAAACAAGTCTCTAGTCCTTCAAAAGCAATCAGCATAACCAAGTGACTAGGAAGGCTGCAAGGCACAGAGTTACACACACGCATACAAATGTAAATGCTTACATTTTAAGTTGACCTGGTAGCTCTTGGAAATATTTTTACAGAATCACAGAAGGGTTTGGAAGATCTCCAGAGAAGGAGACTCCACAACCTCTCTGGGCAGCCTGTGCCAGGGCTCTGTCACCCTCACAGGAAAGAAGTTCTTCCTCACATGGAGATGGAACTTCCTGTGTGCAACTTTTACCCATTACCTGGCCAGTGATGGGAGAACTTTTTGTGCATAGCTGCAAAGGAAACTGAATCTCAAAAGCCACCTTCAGACTTGTAGCACCTGACAGAATGCTCTGTCCCCTGGCAAAGGCTGCAGAGGTGCAGCTCAGGCTTGCTGAAACCAAATTCCCCACAGGATGGGGATGCTTTTCTCCAACCGTGCACTAATGTAAAGAGAAACTTTGTCTGAGTCACTTGAGAGCTTCAATAAGAAGGATGTGCTCCACCAAGAGTAAAACCAACACAGAATCATAGTAACATCACGGCTGGAAAAGACCTTCAAGATTATCAAGTCTAACCGTAACCCCAACACCCCCAGGCCTGCTAAACGCTATGCAGGGATATCTGTACATTCTAACACACTTCTTTACAGTAAACACTCCATTACAAGTACAAACAGCCATTACAAGATATCTGTGTTTTATCAATGGCTCTATCATTACAGTCTTTTTTAATGTCAGTGAAAGTTGGGGTTAAGGGCAGATTGCAGACTTGCCTTCAGCATCACTGCTTTGGAGCAGAAAACAATACATCCGTGCTGCTACTAATCAGGATCTGGTGTAAGCGACTCTCAGCTTGATTTCACGCTCTGACACTGACTCATTATCTTAAGTGAGTCACTTAACCCGCACACATCAATTAACCTGTCCGTAAATTATGCAGGATACCCCGCAGTCTCATGGTTGTTACGAGGCATTTTTCATTTCTGTAAGAACATTTGACATTCTTGGATAAATACGAGTGCAAAGTTTATTACTGCCAGCTAATGAGAGATTCCGTTAGAAGAGGGCAATCTATATGCTATGTGCCATTTCAGGTTATTTTGCATGATAAATGCTTCTTCTGAATAGTCATCAGTGGTGAATATTTCTCTTCTCAATCCCTGTGATGTTCCTCACATTTACAAGCTTTTGCTCTAAGCAAGTAGGATGACAGGCATTAAACAAGGACGATGACTGCCAATTCCCACAGAAGAATTTAAACAAAAATGATGACATGGCATCGAGAATAGATGACCTTTAGTGTTCATCCTGTTCTGGTAAGAAAAAAAAGTAACATTTTTAAATATTATCATTATGTCCTTGCTTAAATTTGTTGTTTCCTGAAAAGCAGACCCATCCTCCCTATGTCATACTGGGTCCAAATAGCTAAAAATATCACTGTAAAAAATTTTGTGTAAAGGGAAAATAACTAATTTACACTTACTGTCCTAGTTAGACATACCTCAACACACACTATTATATGTAAAAAATAATCTCCATATTTGCCTTCAACTTCAGTTATTTTTACATTTCCTTTTATATGTTCAAGTAAAAGCATTAAATGGGCTAAGATTATTTATATCCACTCTACAGATGGAACAAGTTCAGAATACATGGTGCTACTATTTACATCTTGCAATGAAATCCTCTCAGTACAATAAAAAAAAAGGAAAAAAAGAAAAATAATAAAAGCATTAAAGTTTACAAAGATATTTATTAACAGAAGATAACTGAGTTTGGGTGGCTGCTCATAACAGGAATATTAAACAGTGTAAGAAAAGAGAATATATATTAATATAGGAACAAAAAGGAACAAAGGAAGGTAATGTATGTCTTAGAATTTGTTGGCATTAGTAACAACCAAGTTCAGCAGTACTTTTCACACTTCCTAAATAATCAGACGTGTTTGCAGTATCATATACTTAGTTGATGCAAGCTGCCTATGCTTCTATTGAATATGCATAGATATAGTGAAAGCATTTAAAATAAAATAAAAGCAAGGGATTGTATTTCCTCGGTAACACACTTCCTGAATCTTCCACTTCTAACTGAATCTTTCACTAAAGCTGAAGTGTTAATCATGACACACTAAGATGAGGATGCACCCTTACAACTCTTTTTCCTCTTAAGTCTTCAATTCTAGTGGAGGGAAAAAATACAGAGTCTATTTTATAACGCTGTCAAAACTAGTTTTGGGGCATCAAATAATGTTTGGAAAAGGAATTTGCATATTACTTGATATGTCGTCTCAGAGGTGCTCATGACATTTATTAGAGTAACAGTCTTGAAAAATTACATTCTAGTGCATTAATACAAAAGTTCTCCATGGCAAACATTAAAAAGATGTGGTGAATGATGTACTACTCGGAAATAACTGCAACCTTGGATAAGCAGAACCCACGTAAACTCATATCTCAAACAAGTTTTGCGTTTCTTCTGCATTTAGCTGGGTGAGGTAGCTCGAGTGAGCAGAGAGCTGTATCTGTGTGCAGGGAAGGGCAGGGAGATCAGCCAGGACACGAGTAAGGCTCCTTAGCCTTGTCACAGCTCGTGCTGAATCAATCACCCCTAAAGAACTCTGTGGAGGATTAGCACTGCAGCAGTGGCCATTACTGAGTCAAGGGACAAAGCCAGAATAGCTTTATCTCATGATAGATATCACTGTTTTGAGTCAAGTTTCCTGAAGGAACTCAAAATGCCATAGATAATATCTAACACTAAAGTTGACTCTGCTCTTCAGTACTCAATGAGATGACCTCCTTAGGTCCCTTTCAACCTAAATTATTCTATGAGCATATGGTGAGAGACAGATATTAGACAACGTTCCCGATGTTATATTAAATACATATATTTTCAAAAGAATTGGCAGAACTCATCCCTCAAAGTTAGGGATGCAACTTCCCTTTCAGGAAGGGGATAAAAGCACTAGGAGCACACATGATTGTCAACTTCCCGCTCCCAACACTGTTCCGATAACACTGTTTCCAGGTCTAGAGGTCTTAAATAATCCCACGCTTTGCTAATGTCGAAAATGTTATGAAACAGGCAAGACAGCTACACGCCTAATAATTCTCATGATGTAAGTCCCCAAGGAAAAAGTAATTCAGCCACCTGAAGCTAAATACTGCTCCTCTCCCACATGCTGCTCTTTATTGCTGAATGCTGCTGCTTTGGCCCAGGTGACTTCTGCCAAATGCCAGCTGCCTAATGCAACTCTTCGGTTAAACTCATCCTTCTGCACTGAAAATGCAAAGGGAATTTCCTAGTTTTTCTTTCTGAGTGATGTAACCCTGTGATGCACATTGGAGGGAAAAACATTAACGATGGGGGCAATAATAGTAGTAGTAGCTAGAACAACATCTCTAACCAAGATTTGTGTGCAATTAATCTCACAGAAGGAGTTACTACAGAACCAGAGAGGAGCTTAAAATACGTATTTTTAAAAGATTTCTATGCCACTTTTGCTAATTTGCGCAGGATAATCCAGGAGTCCAGATCTCTTCTACTTAAGTTTATACTTACTGTTATTTGATAGCCATGTTATGTTATTATCAAGCTCAATGAAGCTGTTTGTATGCAACTTGCCACAGCAGACAAGAATTTATTATTACTTGAAGCCATAGGCAGACAAACTGTTTTCTCCATAGCAATAAGCAAAATCTGGCATTAATAGTCTTTGGAGACACCAAAGTCACCAACTTGCACTGAGAAAATACACTTTTATAGGTTGACTCATAGGAAACATCTTGTTGGTGTCACCTTTTTCCTTTTTCTGTTTTGTTTTGTTTTGCTTGCTTGTTTCAATTAAGTAGAGATAAACTTTTTTCCAGTTTTACTAATGGAAAGAGAGCATGCTGACAGAAGGATGAAAAGGTCTTTGCTCAACAGATACACTTAAATGTATGAACTTCAATAACCTTTTGCTTTCCTAGTTGTGTCACAAATTTTTGTTATGGTCAGATGGAGGTTCTTGAAATGCACTAAGAATTTTTTCAACTGATAGTAACAGATAGGTAACAGAAAGATAGAAACTAGGCTGGTTGGCTTTCCTAGCCCTTTCTCAGATGGTTGGGGGGAAGAAGGGTGTCAGCGTGTGCTAATGACTGGAGTCCTGGGAGGGACCCTGGGCTTGGTTCGCAGCCTCCCCCCAGACTAGTTCTGGCTCTCCAAGTGTTAGTTACTGTAAGCGTGTGTGAAACTACTGCTTAATATATAGACACCTTCCCAGCCCAGGCGCAGGAAATACAGAGGCAGGCTCTTCCTCTCCCGCTGGGCAAGCTTTGATAAGGAGTGAAACACTGAGCTAACCTTGGCATTGAAAATATTGTGTTTGTTGGGCAGGATAGGCCCGAGTGAAACAAAGAGCTGTCGCTCCGGGGCTTCTGCAAGAGCAGTTCCAGCAAAGCTCAACACTTCCATGGCCACTTGCGTGTGGGGAAGATAACAGCTCCAGAGCTGCTTGCTGATCAACTTGTGCTGAGAAAGCCAATGCAAGACAGCTCGTGTCAGCCTCACCACTGCTGAGTCTTCATTCGCCTTCAGCAAAACCTTCATGGCCCTCCTGGATTCTGTGCTAATGAGAGATGAAGAAAACTAGGTGGGATCAAGATACAGGTCCATCTCCAGGTCAGAAAAGAACAGCTCTGCAGCCTATGACATTTTTTTCTAAGGGTGATTTTTCTAAGGATGGGAAAATAGGAATTGAAAGTGTAACATGGTCTGGAAAGTCTTCTAAAAGATGGACTTATGAGGGCATTACACATTGTCAGAGAAAGGTATTTTCAGGATTAGCAAAGCAGAGTCTTGACAGAAGCCAAGAAGGCCTCATTTCAACTTGAGATTGTTTAGTAAAAGAATGAGCTATTATGAGACAGAGCTGTCCAGGAAAATTTAATATTCAATAAACTTGGATGAATACTAGAAGACAGAGTTACAATTTCTTACTGGACGTTCTTTTTGTTTCTTTCTCTCCCCCTAAAAATTCTCTCCCGGGAGCTATCAATTCTAGAGACCACAGCATTATTTATTGACAAGACCAAAATATCAAATTTGTCTACTTATTGTCTGACTTCTGCCAGAAGTGCAAAGGAACAAAATTTATTAATTGCAAAGTGTCTTGAACTAGTCTCAAATGCTGATTGCCCATGGATATTGTGTTCTGTGAAACAGAAAATTAACAGATCTGCCTACCACTAAAAACACCTAACCCAGCACCTAGCACTAGACCATAAAAAGTGCAAGTATTCTTCCTGGTACTTTTTTTTTAAGGATCCTTTTCTAGAATTGTGAGTATTTGTTCCTTCCCTAGCCAATGTTAATGAAGTCACATCAGTGTGTCTGCCGAAAGTGTCTTGCCTCTGATCCCATTAATAATTGTAACACTCAGGGAAAGGCTTAAGAAAAAGCTGATCCTTTAATTTAAAATTTTCGTGCATGCTTAAGCAACCAAGTGTTTTTAGCATGTGATTTAGCTAATGAAGTAGGCTTGAACTCTGCGAGCAGCCTGCCTGCGAGCACCACGGGCCTGAGCTCCTCTCCCTTCCTGCCGAGGGGCAGAGCAAACCGCAGCTGGGGACGCCAGCACCAGGGGGGACCTGATGTCCGTCCGTCCCGTCTCATCTGTGGCAGTCAGCAGTCCCTTGGAGAGAGGGGCTGTGAATCCCAAAGGAAGCAACTGTGAGAAAATCAGGAAGCTTTATCAGTCCTACTGAGCTCTAGCAGTCAAAAAAAAAAAAAAGTATTAGGAGGAAAAGCTTAAGCTCCCACCTTAGCAAACAAAATGACTCTGTACAACCATACGTTACAGTGTTATTGCCATGACTTTTTCTTTAGTTGTATTTATCGGAACAGCTGGTATCTATCATATATCCTGCACATAAATATTATACTGTTCATTATTATACAATTGTTTGTATGAAAGTGGTTGTTTTATTAGCTGTTTTAAACAAAAACTGGACTGAATCTGTTTTGCTGGGGTTGGGTTTTTTTGTTTTGTTTCTTTTTTTTGTTTGTTTGTTTGGAAGAAACCTAATACTCCAATCTTGCTGATCTTGTTGACAGGAAATAATACATATATTTGGAAAGTGCTGTTGGCTGAGTGTGTAGAATAGTAAAATATGTAGCGCGTTCCCTGGTTCCTTGTAAAGAAACAGAAAACAAAATACTTCTCTCCTCCCAGAGGAACTTGGATAAAATCAAGTACATTCCTATCTGAGTCTCAAAGCAAAAATGTTTCAAGGTTCTTTATAAACTCCTTGCAACTACAAAGTAAAGCTACATTTACATTTCCTCAGTGTAACAGAGAGATTTAAATACAATCCCCTAAGTTATGGTAAAATAACTATACAGAATAGGCGGCTCTTTCCTTGTTGATACAGAAAAAGTAGGCAAGGGCAGAGGGGAGCAGGAAGAGAGCAGGAGAGGAAAGGATGGTATAGAAACAATATTTTACCATATTCTTCTCAAAAAAGTGTATCTTTACTCTGAACTGCAAGCAGCATATACTTGCAGAATACTTTACCTTACAACTTTAGTTGTAAACACTTGCATACAGCCAACCTAGTCAATGTGAAATCAATGGCACGAATGGATGAGGGATAAGGATAACTGGGCTTCAGCCCCTAGACTGATGTAAAGCATTACTGAGAATGCACGTGTGTCATTCAAATTTCAAGTGCGTTGTCCTCACAGCTTCCTTCAGGACATTTTGTTTTATTTTAATACAATAGAACAGTTCTCTTCCCCAGAAAAAGACATTTTAAGATTCACTCAGAAACTTCATTTCCAACAATGAGAACTGGCTCTTTTGAAAGAAGCAGAGGCAAAATGCTTTTTGATACCAAACAAAGAATGTACTAAACAAAGGAAAAACATAATTATACTTTTAATTACTGTGCTATAATTAAAGCGTCTTGTGTAACAAACTTCAGAATTGTAGACAAAGAATATCAGATAAGGGCAAAACTTGGTGTCATCTGCTGCTATCGGCGCTTAATTAACAACCAAAAAAATGTGTAGAAAAGAGGGTATCTGTTCCTAAAAACATGCTTTTCCACAATTTAACCTTGACATGGGAACAGGCACATGGTATGAAGCTTTGTATTAAGTACTGAAGTACTCCTGGAAAAAAAAAAAAAAAAAGCAGACCATAGCCATTTATCTCGACTGTAAGGAATGTAAAGGTCTGGAAGCCAAGGCTCTTCATGTGTTCATTTCAAAGCACAACCAGCTACCTTGCTCAGAATATCCCGTGGCTCAGCAGATGTGTTAAAAATAATCAACGTGGTTACATCCAATTGCTAGTGAGGCCTTCTGGAGCCGGGATACATGCAGCCATAAATATTAATGCGGGTGCTTTTTTAGACCTATCTTCAAATGTTCCATCAACTTTTCTTTAAATGAGGGAAAACATAAAGGAACACATTTTAATAGCAAAAGCAAAGCTCAGGCAACTATCTTCTGTAAAAAAAGGAATATCCCAGAATCCTCCCGGGAATCTGATACTCTGTATTTCCCTAGACTTCACATTGAAATGCTAAAATACAGTACACCAACAAAGCTTTATTTGTGAAAAATAATAATGGTTAGGGAAAGCATCTAGAGTTAGCAGTGACGAGGAGAAAAACTAGGCATATAATAACCAACAAGACAGCTGATACAGAGATTAAAGCCTGTGGCTGGTGGATTCAGCAGAATTTAGAAAAATGCTGTGAGGACCCCTTGACCGCAGAAATCTCATGCACATACTAATGTTAAGGTAGAAGGGAAAAGGAATGAAATTCTTGCAAATAAACATATTCTCTCAGGGAGCATTACGGTGCATGACCCAGACAGAAGAGGAAGGAGCACAGAATCGTAAAGAAACACATCTCTGAGTTAGCAAAAATGAATGACGGGCCTCTTGGCAATTACATTCTGTTCTCATTACAAAACCCTCTTATTTAGCAGGATATACGGAAATCCTGTGCTTGGGACTACTGTTAGGCTTTAGCTTTATAGTACTACTGTAAGGCTAGGTGGCTCTCAAGCTGCAGGAAAAAAAAATGCAGCTTCATCATAAAACAGGTCATCTGAAGATAAGCAGGCCACCTATTAAAACAGTGGCCCCAGGTTACAGCATTCAAACACTTTTCTTCTTAATACGAGTGCAATTCACCAGTGAAAGAAACTAATCAACCTGAGATTATACAGGAGGATTTTCTATACCCACCCCTAAGCAGGATGGGCTCTATTTGCCAAATAGAGAAGATAAATAACAGTGCTCTAGTGGTTGATGCATTATTGCAGTATCAATTTTTATTTCCATATTACAGGTGTTGAATGGCTTTTCAAAAGAGTATTTTTATTTGATGGAAAGTGAAATAAGTAAATAAAAGCTCTCAGAGGAGCTTTTTCCTAGAACTTTTAAGATAAATTCATTAAAGGGAAACAAATCCACAAAACTTTTTATTCATATCTGGATAGCTTCACAGGCACATTGCTAATCATCTTTCAGCACAGCATAATAATTGGAGATTTCAGATTCAAGAAATACACTTTGGAGCACATCTTTTGCTGCTGACTCAGAACATTGCTGCTGTTCAGCAAAAACGATCTCTGCCAGCCTTAAGGGGAAGTATCTGGGTAGGAAAGGGTGTATCTCATTTGAAACAGTACAGAGGAGTCGGAAAAGTTTCAGAGACATTTCCAGCACATAAAGCTTGAGGAGGAGGAGAAGAGGGAGGAGGGAATGATGAAGCAAAAGGGCATGCTGTTAGTAAACATCGAAGTGTAAAGCAAGAAATACTATCGCTTGGCAGGTGCTGTGCATTCATGAAGGACCATCCTGAATATAAATACATTTTATTGACATGGAAATCCTAATCATTGACTTTCACTGTTGAAGAGATACCGCAAGAGTTTTTGTTTGTTTGGTGTGGTTGTTTTTAAGTCAGCTTCTTCATGGACCTGCACAGGAGGTAAAAATGACCCACTCTAATGTCTTATGTTAACTTAAAGGTGCAACTAGATGTAGACACACCAAAACAACTAGCACGAGTAATTTAAATTCAACAGGCACTGTAATAGGCCCTTGCAAAACACAGCTTTTCCAGGAAGAAACTAAGATAATAATGAACTTCTTACTAATAATATAGATTTTGTTACTGCTGTACTACAGAGCAGAAAAAAAATGAAACCTGCCATTCACTTAATGAAGCCACTTTGCAAGCGTAACACCATTAAAACGCCTGAATTGACATGTCCCACAAAGGTTACTTCTCTAAACAACTTCCTGCCTTTACAACACCCTAACTTTGTATTAACAAAACGCCATACACCTCAACAACCCTTTCAGTATTGTATGGGATGTTTCATGCTAAAATTAAATGCGGTGAGAAAAACACGACTGCATAAACATCAGTGCTGAAAAAAAATGCATCTCTCTCTGTGCCACATGAGCTTATTTAGCGCAGAGTGCCAGCCTGCCTTCATTTTCATGTGGCACGTTGTGCACGTGGACTGCAGCGGGTGACCAACTCTTTTCTAGAGCATGAGAGCTTCTTGCTTCAGGTAGGAAATCCTGGCTAATGCTGCTAGGCCCAGGGTTTCCAGACCTGCACGGGCCCTCCACGCCATCTGGCCCTGCACCATGTGGATTCACCACAGCGCTCATGGAGAGCCCTCCTCACACCAGCCGCCTGGTCAACCCCGCGGGGAGCTGCCAAAGGCCGGCACGTTTGGCCCACAGTTGCCTAGTAGGGAAGCCTAATAAGGAATTGCCCAGGAAAGCGGCATGGCTAAAATCCCAGGGATCTTAGTGGCTCTTGGGAAAGCACCTTTCCCCACGCTGGATACAAAACAGGCCAGAAGGCTCTTCCGAAAGCCTGTCCGTTCTTGCAGGGCCTGCACAGGGCTCCTCCTTGCCAAACACAGGGGCAAAACTGCCTGCCACTTAGCTCTAGTTACTAATCCTAGTTACTAGTCCTAGTTACTAGTCCTCCAGTCTAGAGGACTCAGCTCTAGTTACTTTTAACTGAAAACTATTAAAACACTGAGAACATAAGGATTGGAACTGACAACTCGTCCCCTCTTCACCTGCCATTCTCTTTCTAGAGCTTTCTTGAGGGGCCTGACAACTCTTTATAATTGACCGTGAAATCTAGAAGGTGTAAAGAGAGTAGGAGTATTGGGGAAAACCAAGAACTCAGCTTTGGCAAAATGATGTTTCTCCTCCTTCGCCTAGGCGGAAAAAAGAATTTTTTTTGAGTAGCAATGCTATTGTATTTCAACTTAAAACAAAAAAATGTATATGAAGTCACTGCTAAGAAAAGTGCATCTGTAGCTTCCCTGTTCTAATATGAATATGTATGTATTCCAAAACGATTTTAATGATGCATCATGTGAGAAGCGCAGAACTGTGATCATCAATTGCTTGCATGCAATTATCACAAATATTTGATGTTATTAGCTGCTGCAACATTATGACTTGGATAATTATCTGCACCTGTTTTCTCATAATTAAATGGTTGTGTACATCATTAAATTTTCAATGAGGTCCAGACAGTATTTTTTTTTTCTTTTGTACTACTGAAACACAGTTGATTATAAATGTTGTGACTTCTAGATGAAGAACACATTATTTCAGCTGGTGAGGGAAATAACTATATTGCTTTAACACCAAGAACAAAAGTACAGAGCTCTTTAATTCAGCCCATGGAATTCATGAAAGTATTTTAATTGCTTCTTCTCTGAGTGCAGAGTTCCGCAAACAAGGGAATTAAGACTGTGTCTGATATTTTTTGAAAATCTGGTTGCTTCAAATACAAGAAGACTTAAATGCAGTACAAAACTGAATCTGTAGGATACGTTGTTTGTATCCTATCTCGGCAGCCACGTTTGCAACCTTATAGACAGCTACGTACCTGCCCATAACTGACGAGCAGCAGTCGGGAGACATTTGGAGACGCACGGCAAGTAACAATTCCAGGTGACTATATCAGCTCTCCTACTTGTACTGCTTTTGGCTGATCCAATTACTCCGATTCAAAAATATTGTTTATGTCGTCATACACTAAGTGAAGAAAATCTGGAAATATTTCCCACTCCATGTCATATTTTTAGATATCTTTGCAGTGCACTTCTACCGAGTACCAGATTTTAAAATATTACATGGAGTATTTCCTATCAGATTTGACAGAGGGATATGAAGTAATTGCAATCAGATAGTCCTCTGACAAGAGGAAGAAGACAATAAAAGATGCTAAAAATAAGTGTGTTTTCAACTACACTGAAAATATATTTGGTCAGAATGAGGGCTTGGTTTTGACACTGATGAGAACGAAGCTTTATCACTGCCTTGTGCACGACAGCAATTCTGAATTCAACCTAAGGACCAAGTACTCCACAAATGACATGTCTGCCAAATAGCTTTCTGATACAGCCGCTAATGACCTCTGCCTCAAATCACTCAAATCAATGACTTTTTGGCCACTCTAACTAAAGACACAGCTCAAGCTGCTAACAAAATGCTACCAGTCCTGAATGCCTGCCAACAAATTAAGTGCTGTAGGAAGGGGTGAAAAAAAAATCTCCCATAAATCTAATAAGGACAAAAAAACCCACCTCCTTAATTTTGGCTAAATAAATAAATAAATAAATAAATAAAACACGGAAAGCAATACGTCAAGGAAAAGATTCCCTAGAGATTCATAATGTTTGCTCCTAAAGAGAAGTGATGGAATCCATCTTCCATAAAATACTCACTAGCATTTTAGCTGTGACTATGACTTTGTCTTCATACAGAAGAACTGTCTTAAAAGATAAACTGCTAACTCAGAAAATAATTTACTTGAGCCCTGAAATGGAGGCAGTCACGTTGCACACTTTAATGCCTGTAGATGCAATGAAAGGTTTTGATCCACTCTTTATTAATTTCTAAAGGGCAGAATGGATGAGAAGAAATCTAATGGGATAAGCATGAGACTGAAAGAAAAGCCCTGAAGACTGCAAGAAATTAACAGGCTCTTTTTTTTTTCGGTAGATTAATTACTAAACAAGAAAAAGCTTATTTAGGAATACTCTGATTATTCCCCTTCCTCCTGATCTTGCACTTCTGTGAGCGTGAGTTCCTGCAGGAGGATCTTCTGACTCACTGTTTATTCATAGTCCTCATAGGCTTTTTCTTGGTCGCAGATTCCTCAAATTGGCTGAGTATTTACATTCTCCGATAGGAGGAAGCAGCCAGGCAAACAAGCACAAAAATTCCATTGCTACTTAATGCAGGCCTGCTGGAACTGGAGGTGAAACTGCAGGGGTTTTAATCAGACACCCTTGGCAGTGAAGGTAGAGCAACGTAGTCTTCAGCACCGAGTACTGCGGGAACCCTACCCCAAATAAAGCATGTGCTGCTTCCTGTATATTACCATGGGGTCCAAAAATACCTGCATTAAAACTACTTCAGGTACATTTGCACGTCTCAGGCATACCCACAGGAAAAGATTTACGGTCTGTGTGGCCACTACCAGAACTAACTGAATTTTTCTTTTCTAGACAAAAATATTTGAATTGAAAGATGCCAGTTTATCAAGTGCTAACAGGAAGGTAACTGTTCCCAACGCCACGCAGTGCTACCCTAACCGTTAACCAAGATGAATCACTCTTCCCTCTCCTGTTGGAATTCCCCTACCTCATTCAAACAAACTCATCGTGAGCATGCCAGAGAGGTGAAACAACCACATGAGGAAATGCCCAGTTATTCAGTGCATTCCCACCTCTGATTTAGCATGGAAATCTGAAAGAAGCCTCTGGTTTGTTTATGCAGCAGGATATTGCTTGGTGCTATCAGTGGACTATGGGAAAGAGAAGGAGTTTCCAATGCATTAACAGGGGAATTTTGCAATACTAAACATTTTTATTGATAAGAAATCCACTTCATATCCAGCTTAAGAGTTTTAGCAGCTTCCCAGCACATACTAAGGGAAGTCTTACATAGAATAATAGGAAAAGTACAAACACAGCAAGTAAATGAGTGAGGCTAAAGTATTAGTGTTGGCTTGGTATATGTCTGTGGTGCTACACAAATACCTCCAACAGGCAACTTCATCATCCAAGTTGCTCCAAAAAACTCTGATTTAACAAGAACAGAGTTTCACAGACCTTTCAAATGGAGTTCGACTTCCGCAGAAAAGGAAAGAGATGAAAAACAAACAAAGAAAAAAAGTAATGATATCATCATCTACCAGGCACACATCTTTTCCAAATCTTTACCAAATGCTGAACATAGTGACCCATGTATTTCCACTTGTTGCAGCATGCCCTGTGATATATTTAATTTTGTATGCAAACATCAGATGTCTACTTGAATGTGTAAGAAAACAGGATAACTATTGCATCCTTCCTGGTAAATTATAATAAAAATACTAAAGAAAACTGTCACTTAAAAAAAAGTGAAAAAAAAGAAAAGCTAAATCATAAATCATTATCATATCACTATTCTGTCTCAAAACTACTGAAAGTTTAGGCAAAAATCCACATTCAAATAACCTGTCTAGTTGCCTGGTTAGCAAACTAAGAACACTGTCTGCCAGTACTGGTTGTGAGTCCCTGTGCAGCACCTTGTCTTTTCTTTCTCCTTGCAAGACCCTAGGCACTAACATATCACAATATTCTGATTCGACCCATACAGAAATTATGAGAGAAAGACCTTGCAATTCCTATCAGAGACATACAAAAAAATGAAGCATAACTCAAGCAGAGAGAATAAGGTGCATCTCCCACACCTTGATATTAATGTACATTTTCTCTGGATAGCATTCCAATGAGTAAGAAAATGCTGCTATTTAAAGTCACCTGGGAGAAACAGCAAACAGCAAGAAACATGCACATTTTTTCTACCACACAAATGCAAATAGAACTAAACTATCACAGAGCACAATGTAGTGCTTAAATATATTTAATGCTGAAATCCTCATCATACTGGAATACCGAAGAACCATAACTTTATATGTTAGGTAACTGTAGCTGGATTTATACAGACTAGCCAACTGATTACTTCAAGATTTATCTGGCTTTTAAAAATGGATCACAACTCTTCCACACACAATTAAACAACAATGTACATTCTTCATGCAACCACTTCACATTCTATAGCATCAAGCTGTCCTTTAAATCAGTATCTTGTTTTATGGAATATCTGCCAGCTGCGCATATCCGAAGCATCTATCGTATGAGGAAAGACGAAGTGAGCTGGGCCTGTTTAGCCCAGAAAAAACTGAGAGGGAATCTGATCAACATGTACAAATACCCGAGGGGAGAACGTAGAGAGGATGGGACCAAACTTTTCTCAGTGGTGGCCAGTGACAGGACAAGGGGTAATGGGTACAAGTTGAAACACAGGAAGTTCCATCTCCATGTGAGGAAGAACTTCTTTCCTGTGAGGGTGACAGAGCCCTGGCACAGGCTGCCCAGAGAGGTTGTGGAGTCTCCTTCTCCGGAAACCTTCAAAACCCACCGGGACACCCCCCTGTGCCATGTGCTCTGGGTGTCCCTGCTGGAGCAGGGGGGTTGGACTGGACGATGCCTAGAGGTCCCTTCCAACCTCAACCATTCTGTGAGTCTGTGAACTGCTAGCTGTGTATCAAAAGGCCATTTTAAACAATCATTTGTATAAACATGCTCTTTCTACAGACACTGCATAGATATTACTAAGCATTTAGCAACACTAGGTATTCAGGATGCAAATAACTATGCAAGGCCTTCCAGAAAAAGATAAAGCATGGAAATTATACATTATCATCCCATAAAGCACACACAGAATCCTCATTCTGGCTTTGCCCAGCGTGATGTTAAGCAGCAAGGTCTTTAATCCCTATCGCTCAAAACATCCTTCCAATACACTGTACGGCAACCAGTAAAGATCTGACTGTTCTTGAAATACTCTAAACTGAATGAAAAACTGATGTCGGATCATCATTATAAATGCATCATTTGCATTTAATGACATCAAACTCAATGCTGCTTAAAAAAAAATGATGCTGCTTTCTTTGGAAATGAACTGGAACTGGGACTGTGAAACACTGTGGAAGAATATTACGCAACTGAACAGAGTGTTTTGGAATAAAATACATGTATATGAGCAGAAATCATATGCAGCAAATAACAAACACAGACCTCACTCCTGACAATATTTATATTATGGTAATAATCTGTACAAACCTTATTGCATCACTTTCTGTGATTCATTTCAGACTCATCTCAGCCTTATATGGACTAATAAACTGCACTCAAATATCTGAAAACTCTGTGTGACCTGAAGTTTGCATTCTTTTCTCTGTATTTTGGACCCATCTGGGTTTTCTCAAGTCTTAACACTGCTCATTCCTCAGACTACTCCGGATGGTTACAGAGTCACCGACTGGTTGAAGCTGCAAGGGATCTCTAGAGATCACCTAGCCCAAGTCTCTGCTCAAGCAGGGACACTCCGAGCACGTGCCACAGGATCACGAGTTTTAAATATCTCCAAAGATGGAGACTCCACAACCTCTCTGGGCAGCCTGTTCTAGTGCCCCATCACCCTCACATGAGAATTTTTTTCTCATGTTCAGACGGACCTTCCTATTTTTCAGCTTGTGCCTGTTGTTCTCGCCTGATCACTGGCCACCACTGCAGAGTGTCTAGCCCCAAACTCTTTACTCACTGTCCTCAGACACTTAGTCTTTCATCCAGATTGAAGAGGCCCTGCTCTCTCAGCCTTTCCTCATGAGAGGTGCTCCAGCCCCTTCATTATCTGAGTAGCCTTTCACTGGTCTCTCTTCAGTAGCTCCATGTCTGTCTTGCATTGCGGAGCCCAGCACCAGCCCCAGCACTCCAGGCCTCAGCAAGGTATTTTTCATTCTTTATTGCCCCAGCTAATGCTGTTACTTTCAGGTCTCCTAGCCTTGACTTCCAAAATCCACCTTATGCCCCTGTGCTGTCCTGACTGGGGTCGGCTGCCCGAGAGATCTTGTGCTGCAGCAGTCTCACACACTCCGCATGGATTCCTTCCTACAGACGTCCCGCGGGAAGCAACAGCGGGAATGCTCATGTGAAGTGCCAGAGGACTCGGGGCGGAGGGCCCTCTGTGGGGAATCCCCAGCTTCCACGTGCTGATAAGCCATGAAGAATTTGACAGTTCATGAGCCAAACCAGGATAATGGAGACAGAGCAGAACAGGCAAAGAACACAGAAGGAAATCAGTACTGGGAACATCCAGTCAGATTAGAAATGCAAGAAAAGTCCCCAGAAAATTTTTATTTCTACTTCCATGATGATAGAATGTAAACAGGGACTGGTGTCCCTAGACACAAATTGGAGTAACTGAATGAAATAATGAAGCAGCACTGCTCAGACCATGGGGAGGGATTTGAACATGCCACTTCTTTTAATAGGCATAATGACAAAAAGACAGTTTTAGCAACAAGAAGGCTAGGTACCTGCTTACAGGGTAAACCTTTCCCACAATGAGGCAATATCAAAGAAAGCATAAAGATCTTCCTCTGAAAATCTACCAGCAAGATAGCAAAGGCTGATATTATGGTGCAGCAGAAAATAAAACAGGTCTGTTGATACTCAGCATGAGGTAACTGAGGAGTGTACAAAAAAGTATCAAGAGTAGCAGTTCGTACTCGGTGCAGCAAAGAAGGGGAAACCAAGCTAGGAAACAAAAAAAAAAGTCGAAGTAGAGAATGGAGAATCATCTTTTCAACTCCACTCCAAATACAATCACGCAGTATAGGGATTTGAAAGATTGCAATAAAAAAAGTCTGTGGCAAAAATCTGCAAAAACTGGCATAAATTGTACATGCATATTCAACAGAAAGCCAGAGCTGAAGATGACACTGATGTGACATGAGGAGGATCAGAAGAATGGTGCTGATGTCCACAGTGATCAAAACAGTTCTGGAAACAGCATCCAGGAGATGAATTTGACCAGGGAACATCTCTGTGAGAAATCAGCTATTCATAACACTTCCTAAGTGCTACTATTTCGGCAAATTTTTCTGAAAATATCTTTATTAAATTATAGCAAAAAGGTTTACAATTAAGTACAACTGTAACTGTATATTATATACACACATTAATATCAAACTGCCGTAAAAGTTTTGGAGGGCAACACAAAATGACATTAGTAATGAATAATTGTTTCTATAATTATACTTTTGACTACTATTATAAACATATATTCTTGGGACAGAGAAAAAGCGGATAAAGACACAAGCTAAGAAAACGAAACAGCCACATTTCCTACAGCATTTTGAAAACTAAAAAGAACGGTCAGCTCCAACTGCAAATTTAGTGGCTTTTCTTCCTGAAAACAACTCTTTTAAAAACTAGCAAGCGAACCATCTCTTCATTGACTTCAGCTGACTCACAGCACCCTTAAAACAGAAGAGCAGTGGATGAACCACTCATCTAAGCCATGTGAATATGTAAAGAATTATATATATATATCACTCCTTTTTCTGGTTGATTAAATGTATTTTCAAGTTAATACAGATTCATTAAGTTGCTTATACTTATAAAGAAAATTAAATCACTGACTCTTTACTTACTTTAGTAACAAATATTCATTACATTTCTACTACAGTAAAATTCCAACCAGGCCATTGAACTAAATATTTAGAAATTTTTTCAATATAACTTACTGCTTTTCAAAAACTCTAAGTCTCACAAAGAACTATTAATATTCAGTATTTGATAACTAGACCTATATAGTGTGTATATAAATATGTACACACATAAGTATGCATGTCATATGCCATTTTGTTTGTCCCACTCAGATAACATATTACTTAAAGGCCAAAATAATTACCTATGTGAAGTACAACTACCTTATCTGTCTGGATTAAAATAAATCAAATGCCCTAACTAGTGTGCTTCCCTCTCACTGACACCAAATTATTTAAAATGTTATATATTGACACCAACGCATGCGCTGAAGCATATTGCCTGAAATTAGGAATGTTATGTGCATTAATTCTCCTACTGACAAGGGACTATTGAACTGAGAGTACTCATCTCAGTCTAGTATTACAACATCGTTGCATAAAGCATTTTGCTGTCAAGCCAAGAATTCCCCATAAAGCATTAATCTAAGATGTTCTATTCATTATCGTTTGAATTTTTTTTTTCTAAAATATGTAGCTCAGAAAGTGCTGACAAACTACTTGAAATTGTTTTTAAATGTATCACATAATTCTCTGGTTAAGGCTGACTGAAAACTAATTAAAACCATTAGGATGATGATTTGAACAAGAACAGGAAAAAACTGTCTAGATGAAACAAAGACGAAAAATTGGACACTACTGGCCTGAATCATGTTCTTAGACACAATGTTTCTCGTTGTCAAAAATCTGAGCATTTCTTTTCCTCTCTTAAGTTTCTTTGACTTGATATCCTCACTCTCTTCAGACTGACTAGTTCACTTTCTGACCCAAGTCTCTCAAAGGAAACTTCACTTCCTTTATGGGCAAGGATAGATGACATTTAGAGATCAGGGAACTCTATTTCCAAATTTAATTTCTTTTTACTTGATCATCAGAACATTGTCTTACTCCCCCACTCTGAGAGAAAGGCAGGAAGATAATAAGAAACAAGCTAAATGACACCTGACAAATAAAATTACATAAACATAGATGAAAATACAAGTTCCTACTTTGCCTGGACTTGAGTTCCGTGAGGTTTAAAAAAAAAAAAATCCATTTAAAAGTTTATGACCATTATAGTAAAGAACACAGATCTGCCAGAATCTCTTCTCTCTACCGAGAAGACTAAGTAACATAAACTAAAACCTCTTTAAAAAGTAAGTGGGGGAAGTAATGAAAAAAATTGTGATAGGAAGAACATTTCCAGTGGCATGAATGTCTGCTTTGAGAAAAAGAATATACAGCTTGTGCTGCAAGCAAGACAAGCCTTGTGTCCCCATGTATTAGCTCCAGCTTGACAGACAGGATTAAGCACTCATGAAATAGTCCAGAAAAATTTCGGCAACGTGTGCCAAGATCACTGGACAAGAGCCAGTTTAAAAAAGAATCTGCAAAAATGTTCTTTATCTGGAATGAAAAACTCAGTTGAGCCTGATGATCAAGTGCCAGAACTCAGCTGAAAGCAGCATTTGGTTACCTAGAAATTTAGGATTCCACCTCAGCCAGAGGAAAGTGAGTGGAGAGGAGAAAAGCACTTCCAACCCAACCATCAGCCCCTGGTATGATCTTGTCCACAGCACATGGCAACAAGGACAAGTCTACAGAGAAGAAGGCTGAGGGGCTTTTTAGAAGGGAATGGTGTCCAAGGCTGATTAGTGCATATTACTTATTAATGCACGAGTGACGGGTGCTTAGATTCAGGCTCCATATACAGTCACTCCTAAGGTTTCAAGCTTTTTATCTCCTAATTCCCTTATCCCAAAAATAAGCAAGGAATATTTTCTTAGGCAGGACACCTGTTAGCAGGATTTTAGGTAAGCCCCAAAGTGCAGATGATTTAAAGACCTAATTGAAATGGATGTTAATGAAATAACGGCATAACCATCAGCAACGCTTGTCACCCTTCCGGGTGTATTTAAATGCTCATAAATTCCCTAGTAAATTATGAGACCAGCATAAAGCGGTTGGTGTAGTTATTAACAGAGGAAATCCTATGGTGCTGCAATTAGTGATTTTCAAACATGGTCTGCTCATTCTGGCCATTCTTTGGCGGCAGCCATTGCATGAGGGGCAATTTCTAACAGCTGAAAGGAGGCTCTGAACTGTGCTACAGGCATCCCAGGAGTTGGTGTGGGGGAAACTCTCTAACAAGCCCCCAAAATATCGTGAATTTTTGAAGAAAAAAAAATTGATAAATTTCTACACATGTGTAAGTCTACATGTTCATGTGGGTGAGGTGGTAAAGGAATGAGTGTATTGCTCGAGTAGGTTTATAGTTCAGCATAATGCATAACATAATAATTGTTGCTATGGAATTGGGAATTGGGTTCAACTGCACATAGTGCATGAAGGACCTTCATTAAAAAATATTATCACAACAGTCTTTCAAATAAGTAGAACATCACTGAAACATTTTGTTGCTGGGTACTTCTCCTCTCCTTTTTCCCCTCATACTCTTTTCACTATTCCTTTTCAGAACACATGTTGATTAATATCTCTTTCAACGTCTGTTTTTAATTCCAAAGACCATCTTTGTTTGAGCTCTTATGATTCCTTTTGAGTTTTCCTTTCATTTAGCTCTCTGCTGGTTTCTAGTACTACTTCATATTCATTTTCACACAATCATCGTGTTTTCCTTCTGCCTTCCCAGATGAGCCCAAGCTTCTATTTTCTGACCTCTGTGATTTCAACACAGCATAATAAAATCTTTACTTTGCAGAACATCCCTCCTTATTTGGATGTTTTAAGAAAAAAGCTACTTTGAAGACCTGTGTTTTACAATTAGCAAAGAGATTTATGGTAAATCATACCATCAAGAAATGCCAAATAAACACAAAAGCTAATATCAAAGAGAAAGTAAGTGAAATAACAGAAACTTACCTGATGGCATCCACTGATCTGTGGAGGGCTTGATCAGCGTGTTCACCTGATCCCAGTTAAGGTCATCGTCATCGGACTGACTATAGCCACAGGCAGTAAAGGGCTCCTCAAAAGTGCAGCATCCTGCAGGATAAACACACAGGTGAAAATTAAAGCAGCCGTGCAGATTACAGCCAATGAAACTACAGTCTTAACAAATTTAATTTGTAATTTTAAAAGATCCCTCAATACAAGTGATTTTACAGCATGTATTTATTAACCACCAGTTTCCGAGATGGCGTAAGACTTCGCGCCCCAGAAAGCAAAACCGCAGAGACAGAAGAGCAATTACAGTCTTTCTCTACAACACAAACATCACATATCATCAAAAGTAAGAAACCAAATTAAAAGCAGTCAAACCCCTAGTACACTGACTGAAACACTTGACAATTTACCCTCTTCCAGAAAAATAAAATAAAATAAAAAAAGAGAAGCAACTTTTTAGAAGAAAAACTAGAAGCTGGGGAAGATCTTTTGTTCCCATTCTCTTTCAGTTGGGCAGAAAAGGGTTACGTGTTAGAAGTATTAGATCAGCCCACGGTGGGGTGGGGTAAAATCAAACACCAGGAATTTGGAACAATGAAATCTAACATTATCCATAGGGAAACTGAAAAGCTCTGCTTCTTTCCCTTGGGATATAATAAAATTGTTCTATCTTTCTTGTATTGTTCTCTCCTAATAGGAGGGTTATAACATAAGGTTATGAAAATCTGTGTTTTCTGGGTTTTCGTCTGATGTTTGACATTTTACTCCAGTGAAAAATGACATGTTTTTTATTCAGAAAAACAAGTGAAATTCTAGTCATTAATACTTCAGTCCATATTAAAGTAAATTCTGCAGCGGTTCCAAGAAAACTGAGCTTTGGAGCTATCCATCATTTGTGATATCTATCCATACATACAGCAAACAATCTTGCCAAGCTTTATTAAAATAGAAAACAAACAAAATCTACATAACAAAATAACTTGAAAAATCTAAATTCTTCCCTAGAACATTTTAAATAGCATTACAAAATACCTAATGAGGAAATCAGGAAACCATACAGCAATTAATTATACCTTACAAGTTTCCTCCAGCTAAAGCACAGCCTTCCTAATAGCCATTCCTCATTTATATTTAAGGTCCATGACCTGTATTTTGCAAGCATACGATCATTAATGAAAATTGTCTTTGTAAGCAACCACTAAATAATTTCATTTTCCCCTTACATCGCCATCTATACGTATTTGTTTTAATAAACATGCCATGTTTGCCCTATAGGCTTGGACACAGGTCATCCTACACTGTTTTCTTTTCTAAAATACCTTTTTATAGAAACTCTTCATTAGCTGCAGGTATGTCAGGGAAATTAGCACTTCTGGATATGGCATCTTTCTATATACTTTTAAGTGCTGAAGTTTCAATTAGATATTCCGCTGGGAATAGAAAAACCATTAAGGAACTTGCAGTTCTAAACTCCAGCATTTCACCGCAAAGGCAACAACAGATTGAAAATTATCTCCCTCCTGAAGTTAAACAAATTCAGAAATTAAAAATAGATTTGTTTAAAGCACTCCAAATGATATCTGTTACATTTCTAAGAGGAAGTCTTAGAATATTAGGGAGCCTTTTAGACATTCGTTCTACTGCTTGACTAAATATTACCCAGTACCGTTAAAATCTTCCAGGAATTTTGAGACACAAAAGTAAAACAGAACTTTCCATACTTTTAAAATATTCACAGAGATCTTAAAAATGGCATACATTAGAGTTTACTGAGTTCACTGGACTGATAAACTTATGGAGTCGCTTAATACCTCTACCTCTGGTGATAACAAGCCATAAGTAAGTTTAAGGTATTTTCTTGATCAAGTGCAGAATCTGAACCAAGTACTGTAAAATGGCCAGTGCTGGCAAGAAAAGGGAAGGGTCTGTGATTCCATATGGTTATTAAAGGCTTCTGTCCTTTAGGTTAGAAGTGGCCAAGAAGATGGATAAACAGAACAACAGATGATGAGAAGGTTCTATGTGTCCAGACCGTTTCTCTGCCAATATGGAACTGTATTCTCACTGCTGTTTTTCATCATCACTTTTGTGAGTCTATGGCTAGATTACCCTGTCAGGATACTTCATTTTTTGATTTCCTCTTTGCCATTTACATCCTTCAAAAATTCTCAAATTTGCTACCTTAATTTCCTTGAAATGAGTAATCTTTACTGGCCACATAAGTGCTCAAAAGCAGCTTTTGAACTCCTCGCCACATCCTCCCAAGCCACCCACCACAAATCAATTGTAACAACCAGCTAAATTACTACAAGAAACCAAACTGTACAAGTCACCTGTGCAGAAAGTTGATCAGCAGATACAAAATTGCACAGGTATGAACTCCTGTTTTTTTCTGTGGTCAGCAATGAGGATAAGATTAATGAAGGCAGTTGCACAACTATGGCTTCTTCTGAGTGTTGCAAGTATATAGAAGTATATAGACGGCATAAAAATGACAAGGGAGGGACATCCAACTGGAACAGCAGCAACAACAGCAACAAAGCTGAGCCAAATTAGCCTAGCAATAATTAGTACAAACCAAGAAGAGTCCTATTTGCTTCCTGCTCATCTTTGTGTCCTGGAGATTCTGGCATTCATACTTGACTGTATTAGGAAGATGCTAAAATGTTTCTGAAGTTCTTCAGAGATGGGTCACAACAGTTGACAAACCCTCTATGGGCATCCACCCGTGCCCTCCTGCCTTGGGTCCTCTGCAGCGCTTCCCTGGCTTTCTGTCCACGCTGCTTTTACTGAACGAGTTTTCCACTCCATGAAAGATTAGCCACGTATGCTATCAACAAGCATCTGAAATATATGTAAAAATCTGAAATATTTGAAATCTTCATATTTTTTTACACAGTTTGGAAACACTAATCACCACCAAGTTCGGGGGTTGCTCATTTTTAATGCTTATTAAAATTTATTTTAACAATTAAAACACATGCTGCTTATTTACTTACATCAGAGTTTCTGGATTTTCATAATAACAACAAGGGTGGACTAAATTGATCTTCCTTAAATCATATTACTTTTGCTGATGATGGAAAGAGTAGGAATATTTTTTAAAAAAGCTCTATAGCTTAATCAACCAAAGCAATTTCCCTGCATGTTAAACTAGCATTAAATCTGGACAGCTGAGTTGTATTTTAAAGAATGATTCTTTTTAGGCTTAGTAAAACCCTGAATATGTATGCTGTTAATATTATTTGGCTTATTCTGCATTTTATGGGTATTTTTGAGAGGTAAGATAAATCGAATTGACAAACGTACAAGATGCAATGCAGCCTATTGCAACCTGTAGTTCGTTCACATACAGTTACCTCTTTAATTATCATTGAATTTAGTTCAATATAGCTATAGCACTGTCCAAACATTGGTTCCCATTTTCATTAGGTTAATTTACTGTAGAACTCAAAAACCTAATGAGCTTCAATATGGGATAAAGTGTACTCAGTATTTTTCCTTATGTGAGTTGAGCTTTACTTAAAGGATTCTGTCTGATATAGCTTAACTGAGAAAATCTGTCACTGAGCATTCTTTGAGTTAAGTGACAAAAGCCAACGTAGGAAAAGAGCTTCAAAGTTATGCCTGACACTTTGCTTTATTCCCGCAGGGTTTATATACTGCAAAGATCTCAGATCAATATGTAGTTTTTATCAAAAATATGCTGCCAAATCTACAAGTGTTGAAACTTGTAATGCTTGTGAGTATCAATGTTAGTATTGGAAAGGAATTTATATATGTAAGCTTAAGGCAGATACACAGGCTCAGCATTGAGGCAAATACATATTTTTATAGAAAAAGCCTATGGTTTCTGATCTGCCACAATATCATGCATTCTGTTGCAGAATAGCTGAGCTCAAAATTCGGGTTTACTGAAGCTAACATTATATTAGCATTCTTCCTTATCTCTTTTTAGAAAGATTTTAAGTGTTGTTGCATCTGATTTTTCAGTTTTATACTGGATATGTGTTGAATAACTGTAACTAAATACAGCTGTCCACTGGAACAGAAGCAAAGGCTTCAATATCTGACCAAAAAGCTATCTTGGACTTTGGCAAAGTAGCACAAGTGCTTCTATTAGGGAGTGGATATTTCTTTCTGTCTATAAAAAGGAGCTTCTGTCAAAAGGAAGATGATGCCATTCCTCAACCAACGAACAACCCCTCCTAGCAAACATCAGTTCATCCAACACGAATGGACCACCAAGGCAAATCATAAATGAAAGAAGTGGAAAGTGTGACAAAACACTATCTTTAAGCTTCGCTGGCCTGTGAAGGAGTCGGCTTTCACCCCTGAGAAGGACTCCCTCCCAAGGAAGATGAAACAGCATTACTGGGTTGCCTTGTGTTTCCTTTTGCATTTTTAAAAGTTTACATTTTTGGACAACCATCCTACCTAGATGCTTGCATGACAATTAATAAAAAACGTTTTGAGAAACACAGCACTAGGTACCACAGCTCCTGGGCTCCTGAGCTGCTGAATCAGAGACTAAGCAATGCAACTGCTCCATTAGGGGCTGATAAGAAGTCACAGGGTGGAAATGAAAGTGCAATTCGAAATTACAAACTGGCTAGCACAGACGATTTTTAGCATAAAAAATTGAAAGTGCTATCTCTAAACTGATGTGACACGTCTTATTTGCTGCATTACTTCCATTACAGATAAGGCGATGGCAAAAATTTTTCTAATACAAAAATCTCCACATCTGTGAAATTGATAAATGGCTGATCAAAACAAAGCTTCAGTTGAACTAACATAGCTACGTAAACAGCTATCTTCACTGAAGATTAAGAAATACACTGAAAAAGAGGACATAATGCCCTGTCTGGAATCTCCTTTGTATGGAGATGCAAGTCTCTAGCTGCCCTATATATATTGCTGGTAGACCATGACAAATTAAACAGGCTTGCCAGTCAGGCTAGTGCAGAAACAGGTAGCAAAACAAACTCCAAGAGCCTCAAAAGTGTGCAAAGAGCTGCCGCACACCCGCAGGGACACACGTGCACACCAAGGGCTCCTGTCCATGCTTCACAAGGGGGCTTTCAGCAACGGGTCTAGTTCTTTTTTTAAAAAGGAACATTCATATTTTCTCTCTAAATAGGCCAAGTTTTTCATTTATACTATAGGAAAGTGTTCAGAACTATAAAATAATACTGTATTCTAAATTGCTGGTTGAAAGGTCTGAATAACCATGTGCTGCATAAAGTCAAACCAATTTAAAATAGTATCTACATTCATTTTGTCAAGTCTGCATATGTGTGGGGGTGATGGAGAAGAGCAAGAGGAAATAGATTTTAAAATTTAAGGAACTCTTCAGGTTGTGGGTGTGCTCAGGAGCTTGCAAAAAAAATGTAGAGGATGGAAGATGTATCTGGAAAAATCTCATCATAAGCCAGGGTAAAGGTGATGAAGTAAAAGGATGTGGATGGGATTTTGCAGCTAAGAAAGGCCAGATACTAATTTTGGGCATAAGGGAGAATTTGACAGCTGGAAAATGATATAAAATTGTGTTAGGATAAGGGAAGAAGCTGGTACGGGGTAAGAGTTCAGCAAATTGTGAATCCAAGGACCAATTTTGACAGTATCGTAGGTGATAACAGTACATAGAACGAACTCAGTTTCAAATAAACTTTTCAAGTTGCTATTTATGAGACTTCGAAAGCTCATCACATGTTCACCAAAGACTTAAAACAGTTCCCTCTCTCTCCCCTGATTACCTGACACAAACTATTGATGGAAACGTCTCCAGAAACATGTCGGCTTTGGTGACTAACATCCTGCAGAGCTGCATTCTAGAATAGACGTAATGGCCAAGTCTGCCTTTCTCAGGGAATGTGCCCAAACTTAGCCAATTCTGTGTCTTCTGAAAAAGCAGTGCCTCATATTGAGAATAATTCAAGATTGAGGCTCCTGAACTCGGCAGTGAAAAAGGAGAAAAGCCCTCAGAAAGGAAACTCTCTCCCCAAGTCTGTTTCTAAGCTCGTTTCAGACACCAAGACACAGAGACACACCAGTCACTAAGGATAAAAAGAAAATACTGAATAAAAGCTCATAATATAAATACTGTCTATGTCGTGTGAGCAAAAGATACCCATATTATCATGTTTTCTGCATACCAGTTAATATTACAAGGCCCAATGGAAATTGTTTAGAAAATCTTATTTTGAAAGGTATTACTAAAACAATTTTGCAAAAGCCATTTGGATTTTATGCTCTATTAATAGAGAAGGCTATTTTGATCAGTATTAAAAACACTAGCTGGTCTTATAATAAAACAAAAGTTAACACTACTAAAAAAGATATTTTTCAAACAAAAGCAATAACAGATGCTGTGAAGAGGGTATTTTTTCATTCCTTTTTATGAAGATTATATCTTTTTAAGTGTTATTTTAATGCTTAAATTGAGTTCCTCATTAGAGACATCACTTTGTAAGTGTAATGAGTATTATTATGACAACAATTATTTGAAAAGAAGCCTTACAAGAAAAATCTCCATCAAACGTAAAGTATGTACTATGGAAGGACTATTCAAGAACGTTGTGGTCATATAAATGCATCTCTAAACACTTTGGTTTGTATATATACAGAAAAAAAAAAAGGCTTAATGAAAAACTCATCGAAAAATGAAGAAACGCACCATGCCAAATTTAAACTGAAACAATTAAAATGAATAATCAGGAAAAGAAATTCTGACCAAAGCATATTTTCTGCCAGCAATGAAACATATTACAGTGCTATACTGGTAACTGCCTTGATATAAAGTAAATGAATATCCATGCAATTCGTATTAAAATGAACAGTTTCTGGCCAAAAACTAAAACCATATCCGAAAGGTACACTGGGCAATTAGAAGTCTGATTTGTAACATATATTTAACCCACAGATGTACAGCTTATTAAAAAAAGAAAAGATAAAATGGTAAATACCAGGTGCAAAAGTGAGATGGATGAAGTACATGTGTTTTGGAACTATCCCAACCTGCAGAATTCTGGAGGGTGGCCAAAACCACTACAAAATGAATAAATAAGAGACAGACATCCCATATGCTTTGTATACGTGACAACATTGTGCTTCAAACTATAAAATCCCTTGTGTAAACTGCCTCAAAATGTTTCAGTAAAAAACTACAAACAACAAACCAAGAATCTTCTTCTAGAAGAGAATTAAAAATTCAAAAAACATTCTGGTAGTGGAAAAAACCCTGTGAGAAAAACAAAACTACAACTGAATGTCACTTTTATACAACTTCTATTATCCAATTCACTTATTTCTATTGCTACCTGATATGAATGTGTAAATCTCCACCATTATTAGGTGTGTAAAAGTATTCAATAATCTTGATTGCCACAGAGAGGAGATGATAGGAAAAAATGCCCGGGAGTGCTATTATTTGTGTGTTTACTTCAAACGGAGAACAGCAAGGACATGTAGGGTAACCAACATACAGATTCCAGTTATACATACACACTTTTTTGGACAAGATAGCATGCAGCAGTTCTTCATGGATTTGAAATGACATCTCTGCGTTGCAAAACTGCAGTAAAAACGCAGAGTGTCTTTTCTTCAGTCTCTCTCTGCGGAGACAGAAAAAGAAGGGCAATTTCCAGTCCTGCCTCGGGACATCACATGAGGCGGCTGCGATCCTGAGGCGGCAGCCAGCAGCACTTCATCCTTCTGTCAGCAGAGGGACAAAACACGGGCCACGTGGAATCTCTTTTCCACTCAGCAGGTGTGTGCGATTTTTAGATTTGATACCAGAAGCTGTCTCTACTAATTTCACTATTTTGTAGAATCTCTCTATCCCTCCCTTGCTTGGCTTTGTTGCAATTTTACCTTCACTCCTTTCGGTTCACTTTGTCTAAAACGTGCCCAAGCATACGCAGCTGGAATTGAACAGAAAACATGTAAACAAACTATTCTTTCTTTTTTTCCTTCTTCTTTTTTTTTTTTTCGATTTCATGTTCTCCATGAGCAACCAAGGCCTAATGGCAAAATTCTCAATTATTTCCTTAGGTAAAATGCTGTCCTGGTGTAAAGGGTAAACTCCAAATCCACTCACGATTAATCTTTCATTATGGTGCTTATGGGGGACATAAGTGGTTGCACTGATGCACTGCAGAGAGGCGATTTCAACAAAAGTAAGGGGAAAAAAAGCCTCTTTTTGCCTTCAGCAGCTCCACATTAGTGTCACTTTGGTGATTAGTTATCCTAAGAGCTGGTTATCCCTTTTCCAGTTCACTTCACCTAAGCACCTCAGAAGCTCCACATGCCCTTCAAACACTGCACAGAAGAGCCAGCACGAACGGTACGAGCGATACTGAAGGAAGAAATGTCTATAGTGGAACGGGGCACCTTTCCTGAGGCGAACCCCGCCGCGCAGGCAGGGCGCACAGCCACCACGCCTCGAGCCACCGACAGCTCGAGGTTGTCACACGGCTAAAATTCAGCTGCGAATCGGTGGCCCCACAGCGAACTTCAAGACACCACAGAGAGACTGCGAGCACAGTGTAAAATATCCTCAAAGTGAGCCCCAAGATTCATTTTTTCCCTCAGCTTCCACACTGTTTGCTGACGGCTCATATTGCCCATCAAGTTAACAGACAGCGGCAATAAAAACAACCTGTTGTCTCACACTCAGTCTTGATAGCCAAGTGATTAACTATCATTCCACTCCACTATCAGGACACGCTGAGCTGAATACCTGTTGTATTCCTGTTTTTCTGCCGTTGTCAAAAAACCACTGTAATCTCCTATTTATCTCTATATAAAGGCATTTCAGTGAGAAGCCTGACAGCATTCTCCTCATCTGCCAGTTGAGCCTTTAAAACGTATCTTCACCTTTACACTCTTCAAGCTAAAAAATACAAGTGTACTTGAAGCTCAATCATCCTCCCTGGTGCTGCTCATTTTTAATGAGCCTCTTGTCTTTACGTCTCCCTGCAGACGAGATCCACAACGCGAGGGCAGGTGACGTGAAACCAATGCCTGGTGCTTTCCCAAACCCCCGTCGTTTTGAGCCTGAAATCTTCCTGCTAACCCCATACGGGGCTGACGGGCCATTTCAGTCGAACCTGATTTCGCTTATTTATCGCAAGCTCCTGCTTAGACGCTCTGCAGTGGATTGCACGTGCACACAGCCTTGCGTCGAGCTTTGAACTTTAAAAAGGATTTAAGCAGTCAATCTCAATATCATTATAAATCCAACCGCATTACTTCCCTATTGATTGTGAGAAAATAAAAAGTTTGAAGCTTGATGTCATGGGTAATCTTTCCATTTGCTTGATGAGTTCTGCAGTTGTTACAGAGCACTCCGTGTATCCTGTTAGATAACAACATAGTAAGCCTGGATGAGAAATCCAGACCGCTCGCAGCACATTCCCAGTTTTAAGTAAAGAAGACAGGCCACGTTAGCTTTGCTGCTCTCATAGGCTTTTCAATTACGCTACAAATAACGCCCCCCCGCCAAAACCCACTAAACATGTCTGCACAAAGGATTCTTAAAATACTTTCATTAAATTAATAGCGCTTACGATGTATTCTGTGTTTCTTCTGCCTGATGTATCAGAAATCCAGACCTGGACAGAATATACTGCAGATTATATTCTCCTTCCTAACAGATGAGGACATAAACGGAAGAAAAAAATGGACGTGGCATGTTGGTGTTCATAGCGTTAGCTGTTTTACCGCTTTGCAGATGGTATTTTTGCATAAGAATTTTAAGGGAAATAAACAGCCCGTTTAATTAGATGATAAATTATGCTCTCAATTTTGACTTGGCATTTGAGGACGAATACCAAAACTGAACTTTATCCATAGTAATAATTATAAAAGAAATGCTGTCCTCTCTACACCTACTGAAAAAAAAAAAGCAGTTCCCTCCCCGTTTTTTAAATCTACCTGTTTTCTGCCATGCTTGTCTTCAATTAAGCTCTCCTTTCACGGAGACAGTATGTTGATCATTTTGTTTTGCTTTTTAAAGTTACTGTGCATCCTTTTTTCCACGTGTGACTGTGCATGTGTGACTGTGGTAGGCCGCAGGTGCATCCCAGCCCATTTTGGTGTAGGATATTTCTCCAGCTACTTGGTCAATATTTGAAGGAACTACTCCTCTCTGTTCAGGTACCTGTCAGTAGGTGTCTTTACGTCTGGATGAAAAAGAGGACGAGACCTCCGGTCTGGAGTTTTTACCCGGGCTGCTCAATGAATTAACCTGTCGGAGGTGCCGCGGCGATGAGGCAGCCAGAAACCTCCAGCCGGCAGCTTCATCACACGCGTAATTAGTTCTCCCCATCAATAACGCCCCCGGTCCTCAGCAACGCCAAGCCCGAGACCCAGGTCTGCTTGTTAAATCCCGGCAGCACAACAGGCTTCCACTGTGCCACAGGTATAAATAACGCTCTATTTTTAAATACAGTGAGCTGCTGCTTTTTCTTTTCCTTTTTTTTTTCTTTCATTTTCAGTCATTATCTCTTGCAATAAATTGTGCTTTATTCCATTCACCACATCTATAACCTCCTGCCAGAAGGAGGAGAAATAATTAATTTTAGAAACCTCTGACATTTTCACAAGGTCTGATCAACTTAAAAAAGAGACCTGAATTTGAGAGTCTTAAAAGCGCTGCTACCGCACGCCAAGCTTACGTGACCCAAAGAGTGAACTCCTGCACCTCCCAAGCAGCAGAAAAGAGCACTGCCACCACTCTATCTGGATACAATAATTACCTCCAATTCCTGCTCGTAAGAGAGTTAAGTCAATACTCAACTCACTTAAATCTTGTGAAGAAACGCAAAGACAAACCGAAGCTTCACATTTTCTAACCTTGGAGAAACTGTTGCAACTCCTGGATGTGAGCGACTGGGGCACCCATGCACCAACCAACCCAAAGAGTGACCAAATTATTTTTGCTTTCTACTGATTTCTACTCCACACTTTACAAAGGGGGTATTTTTCTACTTGAATACTTACTTTCCGTTTTCTGCTTGAATACTTAATTTTATTATTGTAATATTTTATTAGCAATTTCATTATATATTCTATTTTTACAGTATATTTACTTTATATATTTATATATAGAGAGGGGATACATATGATATCTTCATTAGTTTACCTAATTGCCTAAAACAATAAATAAATGATCTCATGGAACAGTTTTCTTCTTATTTAAATGTATGCTATTTGAATGCTTACAAATGCTAATAAAAAGCTTAGTTTGGCCTTTACTTTTTTCAAATCTGCCCTAACTCTGCAGCGGGCGCTACAAATTGTGCACCAAGTGTCAATGCAGTCCGAATGTGGGGATATTTCAGCAGGCTGTGACATGCTCACAGATTACTCTGTCATCACCTGCTCTAGCCCAGCGTACTACACAGCCGTCAGGACTTCACATAATTAATTCCTACCTGAAGCACAGCATATCTTCCAGTGACACATACAATCACGGACTTTAAAGATTTTAAATCACAGAGATGTCAGAGACACCGAGTTAACTGCATTCTCGTCTTTCATGATCTTTCTAAGCACTTCTTCCATGGCCTTAACTCTCGATTCTGTTCAAGGGGGGAGGTTTATATTTCTGCTCTCGGGGACGCAGGCCTCCATCATCCTCTCAGCCAGCCTGACCTCCTCCTGCAGTTCCTCCGCTCTCTGTGGAACTAGGAGCGATTGGCCGCAACAAAAACAGCTTGGAAAAGCAAAATGTTATCTGCTCACAATAAAAGCATTCAAAAATAATAGTTCAGCACTATAAATCAGCGCATCTTTCATGTTTTTTTTTCCATGTTTACCCTTTCCAGGAGTTGGAGGAATATTCAGAGTTTTTTTCTGATTTTTTTTTAATCTTTCTTTACAAAATGCTTCTTTGTCTCCACTGGTGGTGGAGGGATCCCCATGATTAATCTCCCCTTTATCACTTGAGCAAAAGCTCCTAATGGTTTACAGCCCTCCAAAGTATTACTCTGGTGAATTAGCAAAACAGCTGTCTCCTTTCAGCTTCAGGCTGGGAAGCTTGTTATTCTCCTACAGCCGTTTCCTGGTATTTATTTCAAGATTATATATCTATAGCTATTGTGTTCTTTTCCTGTTTGTCTTCCCCTCTTTAAAAAAAAAAAAAAAGCAGTTTTCATACAGAAGAGAGCACTCATTCCACAATTCACCTCACACTGGTCATTTGTGACATTACTCTATCTCAGTATTTGTAGGCACTTAACAGAGCCACATGTTTCAAAGGAAATGCCCGCTTCAAGCCTACGTCAGTTGAAAAATGAGCTACGTTGCTGTTAAAAACTGCACCTACTCTCAGACTAAATTTCTTTAGTGTCAGCTTCCAGTCACTCAGGCTTAATAGGCTTTTGCCTGCGATACCCTGTGAGTCCTCTCAATTGTTATATACAGTCAAATGTCTCAGATTTGATTCACTAAACAGAATCATGTGGCAGGCATTAGGTGTTTCAAAGAGGCATTTCCAACTCTCAATGGTTCAGCACAACCCCTCTGCTGAGCTCCCTCAAGTTCGCCATCCTTCCTGAGCTGTGACTAACTAGTCCACTCCAACGACATTATAATAATGCCGGGCACTCCTCTTGCTCCAGATACTTTCAGTAACACATTTGAAAACAGGGCTTGCAAGCTTTTTCAGTGACTCATTTCTTAGAAGTGCTTCCTTAGGCTGGAGGCACGTCTTGGTCTCCATCTTGCGCTCCCGCCTTCCCCATCACTTAGCTCTCCCTCTGATCACACCTTAGCAGGGCACCAGCCCTGTTGACATCTGCAAATTTTATCTCTCATCACTAATAAAAAGGTTAAACAACACCACGGCTAAAATTAATCCTCAGGGGACCATCACATACTCACCAGTGATTACTGACCTCCTCTATTATGCTGTTGAGACCTATTAGCCAGATTTCCTTCTTTTTTCAACACACTTGATATACCCTTTGTTGATTCTGCATCACTACAGTTACTAAATCAACATGGTGCATGGCACCAAATCAAACATTTTACAAATGTTAAACGTCACATACCTTTGAAAAGTCGAACTTGTCCTCTCAAGACAGCATGTTAACTTCAGTATCAAGATCTTTTTCCCATAACTTTGTGTGTTGACAGATGACGGATGATCAGTGAAGAATTAAAGGTATGTTAAATAACTGTCAGCTATTCTGCTCTTTTTCATTGGATCAATGACTTCTTGACAGGCCTGTAATTACTCGGCCACCCTATTCATTATCATGAATGGTCATCCCATTTGTTAACCCCCTATTGTTACCAATTTTGCAAAATTCCTCCTTTTTTTTAAATGTTATCCCTCCCTCCTTTCTTCCTCACATTCTATTTTTTCAACCTCTTTTACTTCTTAAGATCCTGTTTTGAGCAGGAAAGACAAGAACTCACAAGAGGGTAGGGCACCATTCCCAATGATGACTGGATCTTCCTACGAGACTCCCCGCGGAGGCTGAGCTCCGGGATTGCAGCACTTCTGCAGGAAGCCCAGCCGGGAGGGCTCAGTCACAGGCACAAGGTGCCACGGAGCTGCACACACATGTGCAGCCACCAAGGTCGGCAGCTTCTCCCTCCCACCAGCGGGCGAGTCACATCACCCTCCGTCATCGGCGCCGTGCCATCGTTCTCTGTGTTCTCAAGGAGAAAAACAGGCAATATAGCTCACCTGGAAAGATTAATGTTGTTCTGGGAAACGTGGTATTTTGTTTAGAAAGGTCCTGATTTGCAAACAATGGGGCCACAGAAATAAAAACGAGTTTGACAAAAGTAAATAAGTGACTGAACAAACATTCATGGAAACAGGAAATTCTGTGTGCGAGTTTTTTTTTTGAGGGAAGTTTATAATAAGCTTTTGTTATATAAGATTGAGACTAGGAGTAACAAGATGGAAGGCCATTTTCGACTGCATTAAATTTTTTTCCTTAAAAGGTCATCTTATAGATGCAGAATTTAAACCATAGTTTAAATAAACAAAAATACACCCATCTTTCACAATTGGGGCAGTACTACAAATTAACAGACATTCTTTCCAAAAAATATACGTCTCTTTTATAAGAAAACAAGTTTCCCATACTCCATACATAAGTTGCACTTAGCCATATTTTCATGGTATTCTTATGTAGTTTCTGTTTCCTCTTTTTACCCTCAGAAGGTTTCTGAGAGGAACCAAAAGCAACGAAAAGCAAACAGAGTGACACTGAATTCATTTTTCTCATTTTTGCTAATGTTAGCTATCATCTCTTAGGACATACTAACCTTTCACGTTTCTAAGAATGTATTTTAGCCTGATTTTAAGTCTCCAAAGGCATTTAAGGCAGGTGCAATACTGCTTTTTCTCTTGTGCTTTTCAATGATAAATGGGTTTGTAAATCTTAAATGTTCCTCAGCACTATGTGGAGCCACCTGACATAAACCAAACTAGAGAAATCTTGAGGTCTCTTCTGCTACCACAGACAGTGGCTCCTGTGAAGGCCCGAGCGAACAAGCGAACGGCGACGCACCGAGCGCAGGTTTGACTGTCTGAGAGCGGCCACAGCACTGGCTACACGTGAAGGGCGTCTCAAGATAAGGTCTCAGGGCGACACGGCTACGGCAGTTCTCACAGATGGTTAATCAACAAACCGCAAATCCTGCACTGCAAACTGTAAATCCTTGCCTTTAAGGCCCATCTCTCCGTAATCATCTTTGCTTATCTTTCACTACATTGCCAAGAGCCCCTAATTAGTATCATCTTAGGCTGCCTTTCACTGCCCCTCATCCTAATCAGCCGGCTAATTACTTACACGTATCTCTGTGTCATGCCAGAAGATGCTTTTAGAGATAAGACGAGGGCACGGAAGGAGTCCCATGCTTCACGGGCATGGAGGGCAGCCCAAAAACAGCCCCCAGGAGCCTGGGAGCTGAGCGCGGGTAGAGCCCATTAGCTGCACACGGGTAAGGGAGGCAGCTGGAGCTGACAGGCCACAAAAGCCGAGGATGAGAAGATTGAGTGGAGAAGAGAAGAGAGAGGCTGCAGGAGGACTAAGGAGTATTCTAATAACGTAGCCAGGAATGAGGGTTTGGGTTTCCGACGGACTGTACAAAGGAGCATCAGCACATGCTGCGGCAACTGATACAGCGGATGGAGAGAGTGCATAAAAGGGTTTTCCAGGAAGACAAGGCAAGCACAGATCTGATTTTAGAAACGTTAAAAAGGAATACATGGATACGCTCCTGGATGGTATGCATCTCTGAGGCAAAAGAAAGTCAAAGATACACTCCCTGCAACAAGATTAACGAGCAATCAAGGAGCGTGGGTAGCCATAGTAAAAGGAAACATGGAGACAAAACTACTGAGGAGGAAGAAATTGCAGCCCCCCAACGTACGTGACACCTCAGCATAATGATGGTGGAGATAACCCAGGAAAGATGAAGAGCACTGGATTAGGAACAAAACACCCCTCACACTCTTCTGTGAAGAACAAACATCATGGCAGGAAACAAGAGAACGAACAACTAGATGTAAGAAAGTTTAAAAAAAAAAACAGTTTTCAAAACCAGTTCACTAAAATTATTAGGCTTATATTCTGTTTAGGGAGAAAAGAAATGCAGTACAAGCATTAAAAGATATTTTGGGTAACTTAATAAAAATGCCACCGTGTGGAAATATCGGAGAGATTTCTATGCATATTTTGAAAGTGCCAAATAACTTTGAAAACTTCTAAAAAACACACAAGAGCATTTCACTGACAGGTAGTTACAATATTGCTAACTCGGTGTTCACTGAACAGCAGAGCAAGTACACCAAAGGCCCTTAATTGATACTGAGGCAAATCTGTGGGGATGGCATTCTCCTATTGAGATGAAACAAAATTATGTTAATTCAAGTTTATGGAGCTAATATTACTGCATCAAGGAAAACTGGAAATTCAATACCCAAAAGTTGTGGTTCTGGCCTGTTTTAATGAGAACGCTTTGCATCGCGCCCTAGAGCAGGAGAAATTTCAGTGCTGCATTACAGATTATGAAGCCATTTGAAAACATAAACACAGGATTTTAGGACCATTTGTGTTCAGCACAGCCTTCCAGGAGAACCCCGAGGGGGTGTTTTGCCCAATGCTTTGCTGCATCTCGTGTTTCTGGGGGCAGACGCGAGGCTCGCTGAGGCCCAGCAGCAGACTGCACTCACCCGCAGCTAGCTAAAGCAGAGAGCCCGGCAGCGCTTGGATCTGTCATGTTCCAATCCCTCTTAAAGCCAGCACACCACAAAGATGCAGCCGCGCCGCTGCTGCGACGTGTGGATGCGGAAACCGCAGGTGCAGGCCGGGGCCAGCAGCCCACGCGCCGTCACGAGGAGCAGGAATATCGCGAGCCCTGGTGATACTCTCGCCGCTGCTTGTACAGAAACTCCACAGTGAACAGCGTGGTCCAGAAGCCAATACTCACCCTACATCGTTACATGCCATGGCCTTGGGCCCAGCATTAGCGAGCCGCGACGTGTTCCTTTCCTATGACAATTTCTTCCGGAATACTAGAACTCAGAAAAATGTGTTACCTTTCTCTATAACTTACTGAACTATAAATCTATGTCTAAATATGCAAAAAACTATCTTTCTTACCTGATCACTTGCCTTTCACCTCTATCTTTTTTTTCCCCCATGAAATGGGAGAAATTCTATAGCTTGGCTAAATTTCCACACCAGCAACATACAATATTTTACTCATAACCTTGGAAGATCAAGAAAGAAACTGAGGCACTTGCCAATCCTAGGGGTTATGGATGTTTATGCTTGCAGTACGATTTATCTCCAAAACTTTAGATATCTAACTGAAATGACTAAAAGAGAAGATCAGTTCCCTTAAGATCCTGGCCCCCAACCATGCAAATCAAGGGAGGAAATGGGTTTGACTACAGGGCAGTTCAAATTTACAATACCACTGCTTCCAGTTCATCTTTCATTGTTGCTATTTATGTGCTAGACATGTATTAACACTTTTTTTTTTCTGTGCAGGTTTGTTTTTAAAACAGTTTGGAAAAATCTTCAGCGCAAATTAAATGTTTTGGAACAAATGTCAAATCTGTAAATGAGTGAACAGCAGCAATAAGCAGATAAAAGAAGATGAGACTTGCCCAAATTGATTCTCCAAATCTGTTAAACAAAAGTTGTTAATACAATTTAATTCACCCTAGAGTGTAGTTAAATAGTTATGATGGATGGCAGCTTGTCTTAGTCTTTTCCATTTGTTAAATTATGATAGATGAATTATGCACATTACTAAATTTCCACTCGGTCTTTCTGTTCACTGTCCTTGTTTCATGAAAAATATCTAACCAACAAATATTCTAAAACCATCTCCATCAGAACAACACAACATGCTATAAATATGATTAAAAAAAAAAAAAGTGGAGACCAAAAAATGTTTCAGACTAAGTTCTTTGACACTGAGGGTGACAATAAAGGTAGGCATATAATTTAACCAACATGCTTGCTACCATCTCTGTTTCTAAGCAAGTTCAGCTGAACCTGCACTTCATGAAAATGTCTGTGTTACAGCATTGGAAGAGGGAAGACCTCAATGAATCATAAGTGCAGAAGTCTCAAGCATTATTTCTTGAGCAATTAGCTAATAGAGTTACATTTTTAAAATAATGCAAAAAATCCATAGAAGATAAACAACATATACTTCTGAATATAGTGGTTTCCTAGAAAATCTTATTTGAGCAGCTTCGTGGTAGTTGTCAGAGAATATGTAACACCTGCACAGAAACTCCCAGGAGGTACAATCTCAGTCATTTTCATATGACAAAACCCCAGAATCTTAAGCAAAAAAACAAAATAAAAATGTATACTGTTTAATTTGGAAACTGTTTTATCTTGCAACAATTGCTGCATGTCACTTCATTTGGCTTTTACTCATTTTACTGTTCTTGCTCTATCAATATGGTGTTTCAGGAGAATGTTTATTTTGAATGATGCTCTTTAGCTGAAAAGTATTTTTTTGTTGATTTTGTTTTGTTTTGTTTTTAAATCAGAGTTGTATATTGTCTTGAGGTCAGGAATTTGTAGGAATTTGTAAAATGAAAGTGGTTTCCATAAGACTTTTGGAAGGAAAGGACAGCATAGGTCTCCATATGTATCTGTGTATGTATTAGCAAGCTGTACTGCATCTCAAGATGCCTGACACATCTGACAGTGATTAACTAAAAAATTGCTTCTGATTTTAAATGCACTGGTGTGTGACAGGAGAAACTTCATGAAACCTAGGGCAATATTCCAACGAAAGACAAGCCTACAAGAAAATCTAATCAAGCTTTAAACTTCTCTCTGACTCATGGAAAAGAAAAAGCAAAACCAGTGATTTCATCTAACCAAGCCCCACATATTTTGAATATGCCAGATTATTTATTGTATTTATTGTTGGTGAGGTGTAATGACAGCACTGCTGCAGTGAGCAGCAGTGATGTGCACGTGATTGAAGCTACCAATCTGAAGCATCCTCAACATCAGCCTTTCTTCAGGGAGACACCAGGAGGACTAGAGCCTGAAAGGTTAGTCTAGTCGGGCTTTTTTTTTTTTTTCTCCTTTCTCTTCTTTTCGTTAAACTATTAACTTCACCAGAAAGTTTCTCCATCTTTGAAGAAAAGATTCATGAAAAGTTTATGAAAGTGCAGACATTAAGCAGTAGCTGTGTCAAATCCCAGAGAGTCAGGCTGACTGGCAGGTATGTATCTTCACCAATATGTCCTGACAGCTACATACACTGCAGCTTAAGGAAACTTATTTTAAATAAAATTTATAAAAACTAAAATATGATATTTACAAGATTTCTGAGCAAAAAAAGAAAAAAAAAACCTCAGGGACAAATTCAATCTGTATTATCTTCATTTTTATCTTGCTTTTCTTCAAACATATTGTCCTGGGTTGTTATTCTGATGTCTCCTCTTCTGAAATGGACCTTAATGCTTAGGAACCACATTGTCACACTGAGGCTGCCAGGAGCTTTCAAAAAGCATTTTATCTTAAATATAAAGTGTTTTCCTGCTTGTGAAATTGGCAATACAGCTGGCAGGATTCCTCATTCATCCCTAGCGATACCACCTACCGCGGGAGGTTAGATCTGAATCATCGTCCTTAAAGGAAGCCTGACAGTTCATTTCAGAGCTTCCTTTTTGTCTCCGATTTCCAAGCAGAAAGCAGTGCACATTCAGAAATTTCAAGCAGCTGTGCACCATTGTAAATGCCAGGGAACTAAAATAACGCTGCTCGGAATTATGTCTGTCATAGTCTAAAGCATCAAAATTGTTAAGCAATTCTCAAGTGACATTGTAATTATAGAGTGCAGCCGCAGTGATGCTATACTTAAGGTTGAAAGAGCTATTCCTATCGAAAGTCCCATTTTCAGCTTCTTGTGAATGTCAGAGTCCTTCCTTTAAGGCATGTGTGGCATGGGGCAGCAAGAAGCACACTTTTTTGTGTGACACAGGCCTCCTTCACAGCTTTAATCTTTATTGACTAAACAAATTCCCGCCCCGCAGAAAGGTTAATATGCAAACAGCAGATGGAAAAAATAGCTATAAATAAAGCTTGCAGAAAAACAATCAAATCAAATGATACATTCTTGTGCCAGTGTACTCTACTCAAGATGAGTAAGTCAAGCAGCTACTTGAAAGCAAGTTCTGAGAAACAGAATTAAGCGTAGCAGAATTTGGAGAGGATTTGGACAGGTAAACCCATTGCTAAAACACTGAAGATCCCTGTTTAGTTCACCTCACCTCAGTCAGAGACACAATTCCAGCTCTGTGGTCCCTGCTGTTAAGGCTGTGCTGAGCCCAGCACGCTGTAGGAAGCGCTTGCTTTGGACTCCATGCATCCAATTTCTCAGCCGAACCATCAGGTAGGAGCTCAGCCCAGACACTCCTGCCCAACATAACCTTGTGCTAGATGCTACCAACCCTACTGCGATGTTCAAATGAAATATTTTTAACTGCAGACTCCCGAGAGACACTGTTCATAACAGAGGCCATGCCTGGCATAGCCCACAGCAGCGGACACCTCTGAGAAACCAGCCCAAGAGGCCGGCCCTTCCCCTGCTTTTAAACCAACAGATCAGACCTCCGTTTTCCAGCCCATGCGAGCCCTAAATTCTCCTGAGGAAAGACAGTCTCCAACAGCCTTGTTAAACTGTAATGCTGAAGATGACACAAGCCTCAGCAGGCCACAGAAGAGGAGACAGCCAGATTGCCAACGACGTTGCCTTCTCAGGGCAGGACAAGTTACCTGGAAAGTGAAAACCTTCAAGCTGTAAGAGATGAGCTGTGGAAAAAAACCAGCCATAAGGACAAAAAAAGACAGTGGGTAGCGGCAATGAAGAGCGAGTTCTGGAGTGTCAGGATGATGCATGTGCCAGAGGGCCACGGAGAGCTCCTGGGGATTCATTTGTCTTCAGTGTTTCCCTGTTGCTACACTTGGCAAAGTGAGCAGCAGAGGCTGTTCTGCCTGTTCTGCCAAGCGCTCAGAAACGTCTGAACGTCTGGCTTTCTCTGTGTCCCATGGCGAACGCTTAGTTTTCTCAAACAAATTAGGAAGACTAGGTATATTCATTAGAAGTTCAGGATTACACTACAATACCCTAAAAATGCCTTGCAGTGCAGCATCTCAGCTGCTTGGAGCACTGCATTTGGCCCCAATGCATCTGATGTCAGGCCCTGAAAGCCAGAAAAATCACAGCATCTGGCCTTTTGTTTCTAAATCTTTAGTAGATCTAAACTGAAGACAAGGATTAAAAAGCATTATTTTCCCCTTTTTGCACTGGTCTACAGTAGGGCAATGCAGAGAATGCAGAGAACAGAATGTTTTCTCCCAATTCTTTCTCCTGACCTTTTCATCACCTGTTATTACTCCACAGCTTCTCCCAGTTCTGTAACTTTGTGGGATTTCTCAGACACTTACTAATTTACAAAGTATTCTCATACAGGAAATAAAAGTATGAACAGAGGCTCAATAATCCTGCTTTACAGGACTACATAGCTCTGGAAAAACACTCTTTGCTCAGAGGCTAATGCCGGTCAAAGTTGCCTTTGGTCTTCATAAAGGGAAAATAAACACAGAACACTAAGGACTATGAGTCCTTTTTGGTTCTCTTCTTAAAATCATACTTTTTATAATGCATCATCCTCCCTGGGGCTGGAAGGCTTAGAGGGCGATATTCACTATTTGATTTACAAGAGCAGTAGTTTGTAGGGAGAAGTGAGGAGGACAGGAGTTTGTCAGAAGCAACTTCGCACACAGTGAGCGGGCAGACGGGGTTCCGAGGAGCTCTATGTGGCAAGGTTCAAAACTGGGCTCTGATAAAGACTGTCAATCCTTACATTAACGATAACTTTTTTTTTTCTCACTAGCAGTTATCTTCAGCCATTCCTAGACTACAAGCAAATGATGCCTGTTCAGTCATATTAAAATTCTTGCCAGAATACCTATGACAAGTGTTTCCTTACCAAGACTGCCTTTTACTTGTCAAGACTGACTCGAAGAACAGAGGGACAGAAAATCATCTGCCATCATCTCCATCTTACATGATCTACATTGGATTGAATCCTACAGATGTAGTGATTTTTCATAATAATACCCATGTGTAAGACCATGAACATGCAGATCTTGTTATCTAGCTTCCAAACTTCATTACTGAGATCAGTCCTTAGACTCCACTTTACAAGTGACTGTGCTGAATTTTCATTGAGATAAAAATAGTAAATTCACTTTTTTTACTGGGTAAGTAAGGATTTAGTTTCTTCCTCGCACTTAGCCAGAACACACAATGCAACTGCCATTAATCCTTGCCCAATAAAGGCCCAATATCTCGAGGAATTAAAGTGACTGCTCTAAAGGACACGGAAGGAATGGACAGAAAGTTCTCTTAAAAATGTATTTCAAATCCTTCAGTAACTAAAATATAAGAAGTTGAACCAGCAACCTTAGTAAGCAATTTAATTTCAAGACAGCTAAATAACGGAATTCCTGCTAGAGCTCTAACACCAACACTCAAACACCAACACCTGCTTTAATAAAAATGGTAAAAGAAGTCTTCCTGTCCTTTTCTTTTTTCTTAGCTTGGAAATTAAGAATGTAAAAAGGGAGATCAAGAGAGTCAGTATGCCAAGCACTTATTCAGAAATTGTGAGAAAAAAAGATAACCGAGACAGCTCTTACAGACTCTTACAAACTTACTGCAAGATTGAAGAAGCATTAAATCATAACCAATTTTAGAATTAAATAGAACTAATTTTTATTGTTGCTTCCTGCCAACTTCCCCCTGTACAGCTCTAAATACGTTTATTTTAAGCATCTTTGAAATAGAGTTTTTGAAAAGAAGTGATAGAGGTAGAGTAAAAGCAGGAGGAACTTTTTACATCTACAATGACTAATCACCAAAATGCACCAACATCAACTAAACTCTTAGTTGCGTTAAACATGAACTAAAGCTAAAAATAACATAATATGATTTTATTAAAACTTTTAAATTCTATTTCCTTTGTAACCAAACTCAACATAACATTTTTTTTTTCCTCCACTCTAAAGCAAGAAAAGTGACAATTAATCCTGTTTTGGATAATCTAGGGCTATTTCAATACTTATTACATCTCACTGGAATAATTTACTGTCTAAACACTTGCAGTGGCTAACTCTAGGCAGGAGTCTTCAAATAGGTGATAGAAAGAATCACCTTACTATCTGTTATTGACTTACTGTCAATAACATAAAATGTTTTCCCCAAATAAAGAAAATTATACTTCCTTTTTGTCAGCTACAAGCATCTTTTTTTTTTCATGAAATCACACAGAAATATATAAAATGTAGACAGGTGAAGGACTTTTAGATAGGCTACAAGAGAGGCAGTAAACAGTCCATCTTTCAAAAGATTAATATCTGAAAGGTGATTTTTCTTAACACCTTCTGCCTGCTGCTAATGGCTGACATATCAGGAGCAACCGAGGAAGAGGGTTTTACAGCACTTTCTGTATTTAGACAAGTCTTTACCAACTACAATATCTGGAGATAACTAATATATGGGTTTCCATATAAGAGTAAATTTATGATCTGATGTTTAACAAAATGCTGGATTTCTCTTATGCCAAGACTCTTCTGGACAACATATACAAGGTCTGGTGTTTATAAAGCACAAAACAAATACAGATATTCACAGCTTATTCAGTGACAGCACCTGCATATTATTGGTAGCTTCAAACTAATCATTACAACATTATCTATACATTGCATGTAAATTAATTACCTGATCGAAGAGCTTAAAGGTTTGTTTTGAATAAAGATCAAACGCTGACATAGGAGTTGGATTTTTTTTTAGCAGAGCCATGCTTACTAAACCAGAAATCAAGCTTTCTAGCAAATTTGTCCGTCCCTATAAAATTAATTGAGCACCAATCACAACGTTAACGTTTGGAAAGAACATGACCAGACTCCAAAACTAAAAATACAACACCCATTCTATGCATCTTCTTCATTGTAACAGTGTCATTTATTCCTTCTGTCTCGGCAATTTCCTAAAGGTCAACTTGTTATGTACTAGAAAAAGAATTCTTGGACTATAAATTAATAAAGCAAGCTACATGACATTCCTTAGCAGCTTTCAAGTTATTTCCCACTCAAAGTTTTGGGGAAAAACATTAAATTGTAAGATATTTTTAACTACACCTTTAAATGGACATGCTCAGTCTTTCAAATATATTGTGAGAAGTAGGAGGAAAATGGCTTGCTCCTTACAAAAGCCAAAGCAGTGACAGAAAGGAATTAAAAAAAAAAAAAAAAAGGGTGGGGGGGAAGAAATCTTAATGCTCCCTGGGCACTACAGAACATCAGAAATCCATTCTTTGATGATGCTGTAATGAAAGAAAGTTGCTCTGGTAATATATACAAAGCCCCAGATAAAAGCTTACAGGATTAAAGGATTACATGAAGGTTATTAAAGAGGTTTTTTTTTTTAACGATCATCATCATCATTCTGTTGGAAGTTTAAGTAATAAGTTTGTATTTAGATTGTGCTTTAGCTTTTGGAATACAGGCGCTCTTTATTTGCTTTCAAGCAAAGCCAAACGAGTAATATTTAAGAAAATAAAACAAGTGCTTAACTTGATCTTCAAATGCACAAGGAAGATTTGTTTGTGACATAAATCTGTTGCACTGGCATAGTTTCATTAAATTGGGGTTTTACTTTTGAACTGCCACATTATAGGTTTCACTTTTGTAAGACTGTCAAGTACTGTATTTCCAGCATTTCCTCCAACGAAAAGTCAGATCTAAATGAAAAATCAACCTACCACTGTAATGAATTATATTATTTATTACTTCTATAACAAGCACGACACTATTGTTAATATACACACATCATCCATATACATCATGCTCAAAGTTCATTGCTGACAAAGATTAAATGCATCGTGACCTCTTATTTTCACTTACTAATGAAATTAAATGCAACTTATCATTTGTGCAATCTACTTGTAAAAATATGGAGCACCTCAGACACTCATGTAAAAGATTCTGTTACATCCCTAAGAGAAAATTGCAAAATTGAGAATGTACAACTGCAAGTCCAAGGGAGGAACTCTCAAAATTATTTCAAGTTCCTATGATTACTTACAAATATAACCCACTATGGTTGTACTGACCTTTATTAAGTATGAAACACTAATGTCAGACAAGTGGGTATTGAATTAATGAGCTTTTAACAACAGATACTTTCTTTCACTACAGCTGTGTGTTTTTCAATTAAAACTTCATTGAGAATAGCCTGATTTCCTTAAACTGTAACAACGAGAGAATCTTCAATTTTTCAGGATCTGCAATTCTTTGGCAAATATTTTCTGAAAGATGTACTGATGTTCCCCGAGTACTTTATGGGTATTTCTAGTACTCAAAGAAATTACTAAAGTCATTAAAACAGCACTCTACTTCCCTTTCCTATGCTATAAAAAACACAACAATCTCCTTCGGGACTGATTTGCTCTTAATATTTAAGCAAGAATCTAAACTCTTGCTAAGGGCAAATCCATAAATATGTGTTTAACAACAGCAGTGAAACACAGACCAAAGCAAGATAAAATATGAACTTTTCAATGAAAATTCACAGAAAATTAAAATATTACTTAAAATATCAATCTTAACCTTTCCAACGGTCTTTTGTGGTCTGACAAAAGACTACAAAATCCAACTGCTAATTCTGCAATTCACACTGACTTAGATCTTTTCTCTGCTGAAGAGTCTTGCATTACATTTATGGCAAAACTATGGCAAAACTATGGCAAAACTATCCTGTGGGAATATATAAAAGAGGCCAATGGAAGCAGTGGTAGCTTGAAACCTTAAAATAAAATTACTGTTACCCTAAAGCTCAAATATATTGGCACCCCAAAGATTTCACCAACATCTTCTACAGATGAACACTCTTCATGGCCTTGGAAAGCTCTGATACAACTTCTTTGAGTAGTTCCCTCAAACACATCAATGCAGTAGGTGCATTCATAAACTCTCTCTTGTATTTTGTGCATTTTATACTTACGATATTCACCCAACTTGCTCTAGTTATAAAAGCTTCATACATATGGAGAATGCTGCTTTGTATATGCTAACAATCCTGGCAAGTTTCCTTTCAATAAACCACTCCAGATGTTAGTCTCAGTAATTACGCCTGACATCTCTCAGCTTTAGCAACGAAATACTGCTGCTAGGACTCCTTGTTTTTATTTCCAAGGCTCATGTTCAGATATAAAAACTAGAGTTAAGACAGCCGCATTGATGGGCACTGAAGGAAAAACTGATAAAATTAATATACAACAATAGCATGATCAGCATAAACAGGATCAACAGGAAATATTCCAAGAAAAAACTACCAGTACAGTATGTTCTACTCTTCTACTTAATGAAGTTGCTCTTTCAAACATCATGTACATATGTATTACTACATGAAAGTCAAAAGATTACCGTCTTTCTCATGTGTGTACTCTGTATCAATTAATGTACTTAGTACTGTATAGTATATAGTGTATCTCATGTATCTTAATAACGTATATGATAACACGGAGATCTGCGTGTGACTATAACTCCTATCTTGCTTTGAAGAATCAAAATTAAACTATATCATAGATCGTTACCAACATGGTTTGAGAAGCTAAGATACACACTGGAATTTCTAGAGGTGGCGAGAAAAAAATATCAAGATTCAATTCCCAGTGTGCCTATAATTTTATTAAATCAACTGGATTGCATATTTAAAAGTGTTTATGCAAAGATGTGGTTAAATAATTAAAATCTACCATACTTCTTTTCTTCAGATGTGATCTTAGAGAATGCAGCTCCTAGAAGCTCTCCTTTAAAAGAAGTGTGCAATTGTTACGCTGAAAAGTAAATCTGCTCAAGAAGAAACGATCATATCAACTCTCTAAGGATATTTAAATTCTCACATTAAATGTCAACACGAACCATAAAAGTGATTAAATCAGTACACAGCTATTGCTGACACTTGAATTTTCAAATATTAAAAGTGCTGTCAAAGTTGTATGGGAGACATGGAAAGAAATTTACGGAGGAAATCATTTTATACCAAAAATTAGCAGTATTTCTTATGGCCTCCAGACTTGTTAGGTGTCATGTCAATATTCCTGCCAACGTTAATTTATTTCAGTTCAATTATCATATAATGATGACAATTCTTTAATGATAATAGCTTTCGCATAAGCTATACAAAAATACTAATGAGGATACCAAAGCCATTATGACTATCTAGCAGCATTAAACACATCACTACAAAGTAACTTTCCGAATCTAACGCTCAGCTCAAAGCGGTTTTCTTTCAAAATAATTAAAAATAACATTGAAGTTACTTTAATTAGTGACTTCTTTGGGACTAAGATTAACAATCCCCAAAGGCAACTTGAACTACATGAAATAGGTGGTTCCTCCAGCCAGTAAGGAATGTAAGGACCATGACTGTTCACAAAAACTTGCTTTTCTGCAGGTTTAAACAGCTTTAACTAGCTGAAAACCATGGAGGAGACTGCTCAGTAGCAATAATGACTGAAGAAACCACTGACTACCCAATTTACAAAAATGTAAGCAACTGCTGTAAACAGAAATATTTGTACACAAAACCATACGTACACATGGCTGCCCATTCTTACAGCAAAAAATAAAATAAAATAAAATAAACCAGTCTTCTGAAGCAATTCTGTGATCACAAGGTCACTCAAAGTATGTAATGGTTTGTAACTTCTATGTATATTTAGGTTTAGTATAAAGTGTTCAGAGGATCATTATCTGCAATTCTGAAAATCTTTATATACTAATCATATGGATTCTGCCAACAACCACCACTGCACTGAAAAGAAGGGAATCGGTGTTCATTCTGTTACTTACAGTAAGGTGGATGAGATACCCTGAAGATATGGTGATTTTACTTAACTCAGACAGTGCTATTAACTTGATGGGGTTTTTTTTCCCCCCGATAGGATGAATGGATGCAAAAGAAAGGATTAAGAAGAGCTGAGATGGAACAATTTCAGCAAAATGGGTACAATGTATTTGGACAGGGCTACATCAGAAGAGAGACATCAAATGCTTCTCATGATTTGGGAAGCTCACTTAGGAAGATGTTACAGACTTTAAGACACCGCTGTTACAGCTGACTTCACATAGAGAATTGTCAAGCTCGGAAACACAAAAGCAGTGCTGCATATTTAAACCCAGGTTCACTGAACTGCCCAGGTTCACTTAACCCTCTGTAATTTTTCTCAAGACTGTCTGATGGCCTAGACCCAGTCAGCAGAAAAGAGCCCACACGGGAGATGACAGCCCGTAGGAGCTCAGGTTGGCGCTCCCAGGAGGAGCCAGCTCTGTGCACGCGCAGCAGAAAGCCAAGGCCAGCACTGCCGAGGGCTTCCTCAGGGCTCTTCTTTCCTGTTGTGGATGCTGGTCCTCACCACCGCTCTCACAGGGTGCCGCTTTAGGCCAAGGCATTTTAGACAGTCTCACGGTGTTTCCTTCCAGTGCTCCTCCCAGAAGAGGACAACCCCCAGCTGAGGCACCCTCCCCACGTCGCCCTGTTCTTTGGGCTGAGCCTGCCACATCGTTACCACAGGCCCAAATTCAACACAGCAACCTAAATACGTGTTTCATCAGGCTCTGAAGAGTCTCACTTGTCAGCTGGGCTGGTCACATAAAAATACACTTGCATTAAAGCACCCTGCTTAATTGGGTTGTAAAGGCTGAAGTAATGAGTGGAAAGTAAAAACAAAACAAAGGCAAAAAACAAAAAAGTCTTCCTCTGAAGGCAAATAGACTGGGTGCTACAGGAGACACCAACTTCTAAAGCCAAATAACTCTGTTAAAAGCTGTTTGATCAAAAACTGCTTTTAAAATTGCCTAACACTAGTTTAAACTTCCCAGTGTAAGAAGACTCTCCAGAGAGAAGCCAAAACTCCTTTTTCCAGAGGCCCTCAGAAAGAACCAGGCAGCTACGGCAGACCTGGAAACATCTCACAACTATGTTTTTCCAAAGGATTGGGCCAGACCACTGTGAACTCAGACAAGAATACAGCCCTGTATATTGCTGTACAGTATACAGCACAACCATGCTCCCACCTGTTCCTCAGTAAAAATATTCTGAATTTTCCGTAACACAGACCATACTATCTTCCACACTCGGGTAACAACCAGAACTGTTTCGGTACAAATCTGGAGTAAGCCCGCATTAAGAAGTTCATAAAAGAAATATTCACGAATTCTCAAGAAATATCATTACCCACCGAAAGGTCTTTACCTTTTGAACTGGGTAGGAAGGTCTGCACAAAACAATGCTGCAGCTCTCCTCCCCAGCTAATGCGGCACTAAGATTCCTATTTGTGGTACTTAATACCAAGGCTCAGCCAGATGCGTCCAGACTATAATAACTATTTTTATTACTTGGTTTCAGAGATAAGAGGATTCTGTCATTAAAGTGTTCCCTTATGCAGTGCTTATTCCTGCTCCAGCATACAGGCGGAGATTGAGAAAGCTCGGAACTGATCACATCCATTTGTTTTAATGAACTCCTCTACTTAACTTCCCATGCTGTATTGGCTTCATTGTCAAAAGAGATTTAAATGATGATTAAATTATGTAATTCTTAGATTAATTTCCTATGCATATTTGAAGATGCAGCATTAATTTGTGGTGCATTTTCTAATAAAATATGGTATGCAGATACCCGGGATACACTACAAAACTCTGTTTCTAGTCTCAATAAAATAAATGGTACTTTGGAGGTTAAGTTCTTGTACTGGTGCAATGTGATGTAAAGAATTACTATTTGGAGATCTGATGAAAGTGTCTTTGCTTTCTGCTTGCGATATTATCTTGACAGCTGCATTGCTTGAATACTTTTATGTATTTGCATAATCATTTTACTGCTCTCTCGGGTTTTGCGCACATTTTCAAAATAAAATTTTGTTTTTATTTTGGTACTGGCAGTAGTCTACCATGCAAGCTGAATGCAGCTACTGCGTATTTGTTTTTTAGAAAGGTAACTCATATATACGGACCTGGTATTTCAGAACGGGTTTTTAAATTTACTGTTTTCAAAAGCTGCTCTGCTGCGCTTGGCGTTTGACGGCAGAAGATGATGAACTGGCCTCACGTGTGCCGAGCAGCTCTCAGGAGTGACAGCGGGTCCTGCAGCACGGCACCCAACACAAACAGCGGGACAAACTCCTGAACCTCCCCAAACACCTCAGGCTGGAAGCCTACGGCAGGTCCACGCTGAGCTGGCCCAGAAGACAGGTCTCCCCTGCTTGGGCTCTCCCCTCCACGGCTTTTAGTCTCACTGCACCACCACGGGCTTGGAGGTTATTATTGCCTTTTCTACCCCAACAACTCAGACTACACCCTAATCCACTGAAAAGTAAGGAGGAAATCTGAAAGTTCAGGAAGCAATGCTGACTACTGACTAAAGCAGAGACACAGGAAGAGGAAAGGCCTGAGAAGCGAGGGGCTGAGACAGCACTTTCTATTATTAATATTCTCTTATCATATACTTTTGTCAGTAAAGGTGGCCTGAAATACAGAACTGTGGATTCCTACAATGCAACTTGGAATACAATAACTCTTACTCTTCTCTGCTGGTTAAACAAGTGGAAGAGGCACATGAATTTGCCAGGAAGGTTACTTTGCCGCTTTGCTTTCTTCTTTCTCTGAATTATGGAGAGGCAAAATACAGACCACCAATAGTTTCTGATCTGGGACTTGCCTGCAACACACAGCTTATGAAAAGCTTGGAGAAAAAAAAAAAAAAAAAAAGAGAAGTCCATTTTAAAACAGTTCTTTCACATCTTGGCTTAGAACAGATACATACAGTATAATACCCCAATCAGATGAAATTAAACTATTCTAGGAAGAAATTCAACTTTTCAAGTATTTTCTGGAGCAATTAAGACAGCTGTGAGTTCCAGTTTCCCCTTCTATTTCAGTACTGTGAAACAAAAACTTTAAGTCAGACCATTGTAATTAATTTTATATTAGACTGTATTATCAGCTTTACATTCTAACGCCAGATAGCTGGTCAGTGTCACTCCAACCATAACCTCCCAAACTTATTCCTGTTTGTTCACAGGAGTATAAGTTTAAGAACACATTTATCAGAAAATACAAAATGCGGATATTTCTGCACCAGTTATTCTTTGTAAAGCAAATATTGCAGCACGCTTTGCAAACTCTTTCTCTCTTACTTGAATTATATTACATCTTTCAGCTTTCTGTAGTTATCATTAACTTTGGCCTCCTCTTTATCTTCAATCTGAAGTTAATTCCCTAGCCAGCATGTTGCTTGCTGCTTTGAGGGATTAAATATAAGGGTTTATGAAGAAAAGCAGCTTTTCATACAATGCTATTACACCATGATAGCTTTCACAGAAATTGTTGACTCTTGAAAAATACATGTTAGACACACATGTTGTTCATTTAAAAAGAAATATTATCATATTGAAAAATAATAAAAAAGGATTATTTTAAAGCATTCGCTAAATATATACACAATCCTATTACAAGAAGCGAAGAGCAACATATCCATGTCCTTAGCTGAGCACACCCATACGCTGGAAATACTGGAAATATATATAAATCATATAATTATTCTTTCAAAATATATTCAAAATAATACATAACTTTTACTTCTAAAACCTCTTAAGAAAATGCTAAGTCTGGAAAAGCTTTCTAGTACTACAAAGTTGCCAGCTCGTGTTCTGTATGCCCATATGTCTCATTTTTCCTTTGGCTGCAGTTGAAGTAGAGTATTTGGGTAGTTGAAGTAGGGTATTTGGGGAGAAATAACCCCAGACACCAGTACAGGCTGGGGACCGACCTTCTGGAGAGCAGCTCTGCAGAGAAAGACCTGGGTGTCATGGTGGATGACAAGTTGACCATGAGGCAGCAGTGTGCCCTTGTGGCCAAGAAGGCCAATGGGATCCTGGGCTGCATTAAGAAGAGCATCTCTAGCAGGTCGAGGGAGGTGATCCTGCCCCTCTACTCAGCCCTGGTGAGGCCGCATCTGGAGTATTGTGTCCAGTTCTGGGCTCCACAGTACAAGAGGGATGTGGAGCTGCTGGAGGGAGTCCAGCGCAGGGCCACAAGGATGATCAGGGGCCTGGAACATCTGCCCAGAGGCTGAGGGAGCTAGGCCTGTTCAGCCTGGAGAAGAGAAGGCTGAGAGGGGACCTGACACAGGTGCACTGGAACAGGCTGCCCAGAGAGGTTGTGGAATCTCCTTCTCTGGAGATCTTCAAAACCCACTTGGATGCAGTCCTGTGCCACGTGCTCTAGGTGACCCTGTGTGTGCAGAGGGGTTGGACTAGATGATCTCTAGAGGTCCCTTCCAACCTTAAGCATTCTATGATTCTATTCATCTACAAACCCATATGGAAATTTAGGCCAGTAATCAAAGAGTTTATGTGAAATAACATGTGGCTTATATAATATAACCTACTATATCTGTGCTAATGTCTAAGATCTATCTAATCAACAGACACAATAACAGGGGAGAAAGATTTTGCTTGTTTGTTGACCATATTCCCTTTCATACACGCTTCAAAACAGGAACTTAGAGCAAAGTTTGATCTTTCATGATCAAAATGCTATCATACTTTTCCTTAAACAATGAGCAAATGCAGCTGAACCTGCTAACCCATCTGAGCAAAAAGTCCATAGCTCAGACTTTTCAATTACAAACAAACGGGAAAACACGAGTGTTTTATAGTACACATGAGATTACTTGCTGTTGGCCAGACTTAATCTGGGCAAGACCACCAG
>NW_010576751.1:94020-114121 GCF_000705375.1 Tinamus guttatus
GCTGATACCAGAATCTGAGGTTATGCTTGCTGTCAGAGTTTTACACGTGACAGCTACAAAGCAATATGGCATGCCAGCTAGAATCTTATACAAACACCCTCTGAATTTACTGGTGGAGTTTTCAAAAGAAAGGCCAAGTGATCCCTAAAATAATAATTTTTACAAAGTTCACATATTTCACCTATCTTCAAAAAAAAATCTTATCTTCATATTCCCCAAAACTCTCTGAAATACATTCAACATGTGCATGCAGATACTTAGGCTGTGAGTACACAAAATACAGTCAAATTTAAGTAGAATACATATTAAAGAGATTTCTTGACACTCGATGCGTTCACTTCTCAAGATGTATGCACAGTATGTTTCTTCCAAAGCCATTGATGCTTTTGTTTCAAAAGGACACCAAGTAACATGCATGCATTCATTTAAAAAAAATAATTGCAAGTGTTTTCACTCAAAAAAATATCTCCACAAACAAGAGAGGAAAAAGAAATTGGGAAGTTGTGGTGCTAAGTTACTCTAACAATGTTCTGCTGGACTGAAAGTGTCAAAGTGAATAATTGATTGCCTGTGACACTGCAATAGCTTGGACTCCGCAGCAAAAGAGAAAGATCCCTAAGGACCAAAGTGCACATCTTTGTAATGGGAGCAGCTGTAATAAATCTAAGCTGACAAGTATTCGGAGACTGAAGCAATGTTCCATCAAATATTCTTAAAGTCAGTTCTACACAAGTCAGCCCGGCTTTGCCTGGAGATTTATCAGACATTTAGCTGGTGCGCATGTGATCACTTGTTAAAGTGAAGGGGAAAGCAGAAGCAGGGGCACAAGCGAAAAAAAGCAGACCAGGGCACAGTAAGATTTTAATGCTTAAGGATGAACTTTCACATTTTGTTAAAGCTTAGAAACATTTCAACATCTGTCTTCCTACTTAAGATATTTTTTCTTTTTTTTTTCCCCATTTTCTTTCATTCCTTAAATTTGTGCCCATTTTCAGTTACAGTTAAAGAAAAAAATGTTTTTTCTTATGCATATCTGCGTTGTTGTATATTTCCCAACACACTTGCCCTTTTCCTAAGCTTTTTAAGAGAACTTTTTCTTCATAGAGTTCTGCTCAGAAACCCAGTCCATTCAACAGAAAAAACACAAGTACGACTTTCCAAGAAAGTGGAGTGTAGAAAGCGATGCTAGACAAATAAGAAAAGAATGGAAGAAAATACATGAACTTTCCAATACCCATCACTCACAGGTTAGGCAAAAGAGCAAGAAAAAAACAGAATCACTGTTTATGAAACATCCCTTTTAAAAACAGGTCAAGTCTGTTTAATATTGGGAATTCTTCGGAATACTTATCAGAAGAGACAATGTGACAAACCTTGACAGCAGCAAAAATCCCAACATTTGGCAACAGAAGCACTTATGTCAAGTATCAGGCTAAATGCCAGGCTGATGCTTTATCCCATGGCCATCTACACCGACATGAGAAGTGTACGGAAACACGTCACAAAGTTGAATGGAAAAACAATAAAGTGAATAGCTCCCAGAGACAGATGCTATTAAATAAACTTCGCTAAGATTAAGACTGCTCCAAAATCTAGAAATACATAAAACAAGTGAAGTGATGAGAGGAGGAAACATCAGTTAAAGGTCACGAAATAAGAAGGGAAGGCAGAATCGTGCACTCTTTCACCAAGACCCTTCGAGTGAAGCAGTGGAGCTTAGCACAGTGTTAGACCTTCTCTAACATCAGCCTTGGAATATCAGTCACCTCCTGTGCCTCTCTAGTCTGGTGCCAGCAGGACCCAGTTCATACCTCTACAGAAATGTTCTCATGGGAGAGGGGTTCAATAGAAGTGAAAATTAAAGACACTGGGGAAGGTTCTTAGGCAGATGCTGGACTGAATGAGCCTGCCTGCTCCCAGAACTTTGAGTCCTCACAGTTTTGTGGACCCGAGTCAAACGATTTAAGGATCCAGGAGTCTGAAGATATTTGTACAAAAAGTTTCAGAATCCCCTTGCCAATAGGAAACTCTGTGGTTCTCCTTTTACGATGAAATTTTTCTATACAGATTTGGTGACAGTCATCTACTGACAATTTGGTTTAGAGAGTGAACAGAGATGATGAACTGTCACATCAACTGACATATCCAGTTCTACTCATCAGATGATGGAAGCCGGCATCAGCTTGCCTGTATGAACAAGAAATGACAGGACAGGCTGGAGATGTATTGTAAGGGGCTGCTAAGGCCCCTAAAAGCAAACACATGTAGCTTATAATTGATGAGGTAAAGATGTAAGAGCCAGCTGGACTTCTACCGGGCAGTCTTTTCTGATGCTCATTGATGTTCTCCTGCGTGGAGGCACCCAGGGTCACTGCTGTGGGTGAGGCAGGGCTACCTAGTACCTGTGGCGGTCGAAACGCGCCGTTAGGCCGGGCAGCCGCCCTGCTGTTACCGTGAGGGAAAGCTGAACACAGCCCCTCAGCGCAGCGCAGCGCAGCAGGGCGGGAACACCAGAGCACCTACTGCGCCATGACCAACTGCCTCCGAACTGAAGGGTGTGCTTCAAATGAAACGGAAAAGAAAAAGAAAAAAAAAAAAAGGCTCCCAAATCAATTAAAAATTAGTTCTAGCTCTCTCATACATGAAAAAAAAAAACATGAAATGACAGCTCAAGGCTCCTGTCAGTCACTGAAACAGAAAATCTTGGGAAAAAATATCACAGAATAAGGGGCCAAGATACATGTAAAAAATTAGCACATCATCATCTTGTTGTTCTTCGACATTTTTTACAACAGCAAAAAGGCAACAATTCATTATCTATCCTAATTATTATTATTATTAAAAAGAAATAGATCTAATAAATTTTGCACTTTTTTAGTGTTTAAGTCAATAACTCAGTCCACTAGCCTCTACAAAACATAGTTATTTTTTATTCATTGGAATTACTCACAGAAGTCAAAACATTTGTATATGTGGCCGTTTCCAAAATAAGACCTAAAGCAATTTTGTTCTACTTGACGTTCTGTTTTATGTAGAGTTTTCATTTTTGTTATACTTGTCTTTATACGTGGTGGTTTAGAAAACCTCACTTTCACCAATCTTTGTACCTTTTTAAGATCCTCTGATGCATTACAGCTCATATCAGAATACGGTAAATCTCCATTCCCCACCTGAGAAAATGAGGAGGTTGTTATTTGAAAGCGTAACACAGAAGAGTGAAATAAAATATATAATTTGCAGCAAATTAATTAACACATGAGATTCATGCATTTGTTTTTAGGTCACCCAGACAACACATGCAAAGTGCAAGCATGTTGTGTGAGCGAGACTCAAATAACCTAGGTTTAAGAAAAAATGAATAAGTAAAATAATTATCTGAATACACAAACAATAATAGGAAATAATTTTCTTCATTTTCACTTCTCTGAATAATTATACCTTTGGGCTATTATGAATAATTTATGAGTTGGCATGCAGTTTACATGTAGTCTATGCATTTATAATAAGATCATTCCAAATAATTCTGGGGCACACCACGACTAGTAAGTGACTTCTTCACAAACAATCTTCTTTTCAGCCTTAGGATGCTTTCCTGAGTGCCCTGCTCATGTTAACAAAAGCTTAATTAAAATATATACATATATATATACACACACACACTCACAGTTAGTTTATTTAAACCTCTTTCTCCCAAAAAATAATGATTCAATAATTCATTGAGGTCCTGAAAATCCAAACTTCCTTAAGCTTTGCAAAATATTGACTAACTGCTTAAACTATTGATCCTTACAGTGATTAGATTGTTGAGACTAAATTTTGGTAAAGGTAATATCCCTTTTTTTCCCAGCAACAGATAATTACGTTGTGCAGTACGTCAAATTAGTCTTGGAAGTACAACATTGTTTCAGAAACAAAAAGTTGACTCAATGTTCTAGCTTCTGACAAAAGAATACATGGGTGCCATGTGAAACAATTACAAGCTGATTGTCTATTGAAAGTCTTGTTTGCCAAGAAACAGTTTATTGTGCACACACTAAAAAAGAAAATAAAAAAAAAAACAAGAACACAGAAAACTTTTTTTTTCTACTTTCATCTACAGTGAATTTTACTCTTGACCCAAGATTAAAAGGCACTTACAAGTATACAATAGAACTAAACATTCTCTTCTCTCAAGGCCATTGTACAAATTTGTAAGTACACAGTATTTTGTCTTACAGCATAAGTAAACTATACTTAATGATTACAAAAGTGTTATATAAAGAGATAAACTAGAACAAAAGATCTTTTGCAAAATACAATTTAGCCTTTATGCATTCATTCACAATACTGTTTTTTTGTTGTTTAAGTGGCCTTTTAAAGAAAACATTTTGTTCAGTTTGTTTATAATGTTTTTATTTCTTTACAGTACATTTTATTGTTTCATCTTCAAAATGCAACAAAAATAATGTGTACCAACTGAAACCATTTTTTCAAAGTCCACATATTTATGTATGAATTGTTTGTCCGCATGTGTCTCAAAAATATGCCCATGTGCTCCCATACAATTTGAATCCACAGTATGGAGTTTATCTTTTCAACTGCATTACACCTATACACCTGAACATGCCTTCAAAATATATGATATTCTTCAGAAAGGTCTAAAAAACGACCAAGAAAAAGGTTTCTGACAGCTACCCAGAGCACTGACATATCTCTATCTTCCACCCACCACATTGTGCTAATAATATCCCAGCAGCTTAGCCCTCTGAAGATCGAGGAGGCAGCAGACAACACTTCCACTATGCCAGGAGAAGGAGGGATACAGGGAAGCAGAGAAGAAGGACATTGGGAACACCAGGAGGAAGTTGTATCCAGAGCTGCTGGATTTTGTGGCAACTACCAAAACCCAACTCAATTAGAAGTCTGGATTACATCTCCTTCAAACGCGGCTGCGTTAAAGCCACTCTTTGCCACAACCTAAACACTTTCTATGTATGGCGGGGTGTGGGGGGGAAAGTTCTCCTCCCTTAAACAATTTTCTTTGTTCTAACATCCTCCATCTCCTCCAATACTTAGCTCCTTAGACAGCTAGATTCTTTTCTCTCTGATGCCCTAAGTATCCTATAGGATCTTTCAGTAACGCTGAGTGCCAGCGAGGCTGGTCTTGCTTACCTTCATCCCGAGCAGCTCCATCTTACCTCTGCTTTAAATTACTAAGCATGTAATAAAGCAATTGATCTTTATAAACAACAAGGTCAGTAGCAGATTTGTGACAAAACGTTAGTAAACGCTACTCCTCCTAGAAAGGGGCAGTGAGAAATGATCACCCAACATGGGAACTGTTGGTATTTGAGAAGTGCATCCTTCTCCCTCCCGAGGAAACGAAAGGTCACAAGCCAGAGAAGGCCGCCCCAGACGCCATTCCCTGTCTTTGCTGTTTGCCCTTCTGCTCTGAGAGCAACTGTTCATTTAAAATACTCTTTCCATAAACACAACTTTCATCATATCAAAGCATGTATTGCCTAAAAGGTTCAGTGCATTGGCTGGCTGCACGGTCAAAGTTCTAGTATCCTCAAACAAGCATCTAAGATCCTTAATTTAGGCACCCGTTCAGGGAAGGGAAGGAGGCAGAAAGAGCACAGCTATGTCACGTGTGCCTGTGACATGAAACAGGAAAAATGTGGAACGAGTTAAAGGGGAGAGAATAAGCAAAAATGTTCTACTTCAATTCTGACCCAGCTTGGCAGACAGAAGGCCGCTTTCATAAATGGGTGTTGCCCTTGTCCTCCAAGTATGGGTCTATTTATGGAGGTAGTTACAGAGTAAATGCACTTAGCAAACTTCTCATAACAGAGAAAGTCACAAAAGTTCTCTTTCCTCAGGGTGCTAAGATGAAAAGATCTAGAAAAAAAAAAAGTGACACCTGGAACTTCTTCAGAGCATAAAATACCAGCAAATTTTGCTACTTCCATAAAGATGCAGAGTCCTCTTCTGTACACACACACACAGATTTTGTTTTCTTGTCCAGATATTATTCATCTAAGACAGCAATTTTTGTGACTGTGTACATACTCTGAAAGTTAAACACACTTGCAGCTTGCACAAACAAGTGTACAAGTCCAAGTGGAGTGTCTATAATTAAGCAAATACCTTAACGTATTGCCTGCATTTGAATATACATTTAAAGATAAACATACTAGAAAGCAGAGAGAAAAAAAAACTGCATAGACACTAAAAAATCCATTTTAAAATTGATTTTTTTAATGAAGTAAAGAAAAGCAGTGGGGGGAGGGAAAATATGTACATATGTATGTGTATATGATTTTACCTAAAAGGCAACTAGCACAAAACAGGGTCTGATATATTTATGCCATGTAACATTTTACTACATAAATACTGAAAACTAAACCTAATAAAGTACCAGAAGAATCCTGTCTTTTCCACATGGGAATCTCATGCTGTATCCTGTCATGCACAACGAGATTCTTATTCCTCTGCAGAGTACAACTGTCTGTAAGAATGCAACCTGAAATAAGTAATTATTTTAATGCAATCAGAAATATTATCTACGAATTTCTTGCTAGGTGCCCTGTACTTTAAATGGTTTATTAGAAAGGAAAGCTGGATTATCTCTCGAGATCAGTCTTTTAAATTAATATCTTTTATGTTCTAAATAATGTAGGCTATCTAAGTAGCAGAGAAATTGGAAAATTTATGAGTAACATTATAGATGGTTATAAAAAATTAACCTTTCATTTTTTTTCTTTGAAGGAATCCTGCTACCTATTCTTTTTAAATTCACAGTAAAATATCAGCAAATACTCATGATATTCATTCTCGTATTTCAGCAAGAAGCTTTTCTCTGTTAACACTGAACGTTCAATATCACCTAACTGGGGGCATAAACACCCATATGCTGCATGCAGTGTCCCTCCAAAAAATAAAGGTGAAAACCCAAAGCAGACACATTGATCAGCACAGCTTCGCAAGCGCGTATAACCAATTCCTCGGGGTAATAATAGACAACACGACAAATATTTCATATTTTCTAGAATATGCCATTAGCAATACATGGAAGATGCACGCTTGCAATATCCATACAATTCCCACACTTCTCTCCAGGAAGATCTAGCCAGGGATTTACTTCGTCTTTCTTCACATACCCCGACACCTCCCAGAAGACCAGCTGCAGTTTTGCTCTTGACTGTGCTACGTACAAAGGAATAAGAATACTCGCTAGCTCAGATAAAACACCCTCACTTACAGGACATGCACGGGGTCACGTTAAAATCAGGAGGCCACAGACACGCACATTTCCCTCCAACTAGTAACCCATTATGGCTGATCACAGGCACTGAATAAATCAACACATGTTGCTAAGCCCTTCAACAATCAAAATCTACAGCTGATGAGCTCTCATTTCACATTATTTTCAACAAGATAAAACAACATGCGCACTTTACCTCTGAATGCATCTGGTCTTCGGCTTGCAGGTGGGTACCCTCGGCTTAAAGGAGCCTGTAGAACTTCATTTAAATTTTTATAAGCCACACGAAGAAAGTGCTCTGCAAACTGCCCTATCACAGGAACTGCAGCACACAGGGAAGTAGCAGAATGTTGAAAACCTTCATTTTCTTCTAATTCATCCTATCAAAGACATTTGTATTTTCTCTTTAGTGGGTTTGAGTAGATAAAGATTATCTCCCTTTCCAAATAACTACGTACTCTTGCCACTTCAAGATTTAAATTATATGCCCACTCTCACAGCATGAGATAGAACACTTGGCCAAGGATTTCTGATGAATTCAGTATTTCCTTTTTAAAATTACTTCCTTCTCCTCCCCTGCATACACAAATAAATAACCTGCATCCAAGTGTACGTACACTGAAAATGTATAAAGAGACCATGATTTGAATCATCCAAGATCCTTAGATACACTTTTCCAGTAAATGATCTCCCCAGATAGCAACAGATTTCAAGATTAAATCTCTGCATAGTTTCAGTGCTCTTAATCCAAAGCCCACACTGATGCATACCAGTAACATTAACCATAATTACATTTATTTAAACATGGCCTTATTTCAGAGTACTCTAGGTATAAACAATTAGTTACTGAAGACACTTTTGCAAAGCAAGAGCTTCCTCTGCCATCTTCAAAGAAAAGTTTTAGATGAAACAGAGGGGGAAGCAATGGGGAAAAAGGCACCTGCCACATACTGGTATCAACATGAGAGGTAGGATTTGTGATGCATGCATCAATTTGGAACTGACCTCCCTCAGCGAGTCACATAGTTACTTGGTTCTCCTGAGAAGTCACTGTCACTCTTAGCTAGAGCATCAAGCCAAGCATCACTTTGTCTCCTCTCAGACTAGGACACAGCTCATCACCACGCTCCTCCTTTCCACCATTTAGTGACCGAGATGGCCGGCTTTGAATTCCTCTCCATCTCTTTGCGAACATGCAAAAATACATAGAAATTTTCACTAAGGACTCTCTCCTCTACCCCATGAGCTCTCAGACCTTCCTAGACCTCTCAGAAAGAAAGCCTTATCGGCAAAACTGATGTGGAAAATGCAGGAACACTCATGCCTTTGGCCTATAAAGGAAGCTGTTTTTCCCTGCTCTTTCCAACCTCTTTACTAAGATCCCAGCTGAACAAAACACAGTAATAACACAGAATAAACAGGAGACTGGAAGACTATTTTATATGCAAAGTATACTTTGAGAGTGGTGTTGTGATTGTAGTAAATTCTCAAAAGAATTATGGAAGCAATAAACTGCACACCTGCACATTCTTCAGTTTCTTTGCTTCATTAAAAAAAAAAACAGAGTCCTGAATGATACTTACATGAGGTCAATGTTCAATTAAATCTTAAGTGTTGCTTTCATGGAACACTTTATATAATTTTGCTAGAATATACAGAACAAAATGAGTAATGGAGCTCGTATTTGTATTCTGTCATTCTGTATTAGCGTTGTGTACAGAAATCAAGATCTAAACAGTTAGTGATGAGGGAGGTGAAGAAGGGAAATGAAAATGTCAAAGACAGGAAGAAACTGTTAAATGGCACCGAGTGCCTGGGTGAGGTGTTTGTCTACCCATGTGCTGCTTGTCTTTCTTAATCTATCATCAGAAAGGACAAGGAACCTCAGGAGGGATGAATGGCCCAAGTCAGAAGGATGGAGCGGGCTACATCCCTGACTGCCTCGGGCAATAGCATGCTTGCCCTAAACTGTCAGTTTACGGTCTTCAATGCAATCTGCCTCCTGTCAATGTGAAATTCAGAAATTGGAATCTGATGTGACTCGTAGCCTTCAAAATTAAAGAGTTCACATTTTTTCAAATGATAAAAGATGGAACAAGGACTACAGACGTTTTCTGGGGGGATCACGGCCTGGGAGGGAACACGCATTCCAGAGAACTGGTTTGCCTCATTTTTCACTTGAGCTAATGGTGATCGCTCAGAGACTGAGTGGAAGTGGTTGGCCCAAATGACCACCTACCCATGAAAGAAATATGGGCTGGAAAATGAAAGGAAGTCCTAATGGAAATGTAAAAGAGAGAAGCAGCAGTGCCATTATTACTATCTCTAGGAAAGGGATGGAATAACAGAAGGCTAAAGTTGATCTGAATCGTTAAAAATGAAAGCAGAGAGACAGAAACTTGCTAAAGTTTCTGCACATCAGTTCAACTCTTTGGTTTCACAGTAGGTAAAGAGATGATGAACAGGAGGGAAACCACCAGGTTATACATTTAATGTTGCTCTTGGAGCTAATACAGCACAATAGTGTTGATTAAAAGAGAACAGGGCACCTGTATCTAAAAATAATGTAAACACGAACATGTTAGGTAATCTCAGTTTGTCCTAGTTCTTCTTTGCAAAGGAAATATATTTTTAAATGTGATGCTGAATGGCCATTCAAAGCAGTGAGAAAGGAGAAAAAGAGGTGTTTGAATACACGGCAAACAGAAGAGGTCTGCAGAAGCATGCAGTTCAGAACAGCCATTCTCCTCATACAGCATGAAAGCTCACTGAGAGGATTATATCCTATTTCATCAGAAATAAGTGTTTTAGATTTTATTTTGTTAAATCTTTCTTACAGCTGGGGATTTCAAAAGAGTTATTTTTTACATTTGCTAAGGATATTTCATAAATCAAGGCACATTATAATTATTAAATATTCTGGAATATTTACAATAATACCACAAATCTTGAAAGAAATCAACCCACAGCTTTTCACTGACACAAAGTCAAAGCATAGATCTGATTGTGTTTTTACCAGAAGGGTCCCTGAAATTCATTACTCTTTAAAGAAGTCTGGCTGCTATTGGGGTCTCACGCTGAAATTACTGAATAAGAGAGATGTTATTAATCAATCATGCAGCCAGTTAATCCAAATGATTTTTTTTCCTGTGATACAAGTCTATCCAAAATGCACAGATGATCAGACTCAGGCCTTTACAGACAGAAAAAGTGACAGAAAAATATAGAGATGAGCAATATAGGGGCATGTAGGGAAGTTAAAAGTGAGAAGAGAAGTAATACTTTTCTTTAAAATTGCCAATAAGGACTTCAGAGTCAGCTTAAATTTTTAAAATAATTTCTGTAACTTGCAAAGGCTACCAGCAGAATTTCACAACTGGTATTTCCAGAAGCATCTAGTAGATCTATTTGTACTTTCACTTATGTCCATAGTTTAAAGCAACTGAGACCTGCCTTTACAGGCACATCACAAATATCAGTGTGGTCATTGTGGGAACCTTCAGGCATCTCTGTTTCACTTTTGGGGTTTACATGTAACATAAAACTGGAGATTATGCTAAAGCAGAGGCTATTGCTACTCTCAAGAAAAACTAGAGGCTTTCCTATCTCCTAACAAGAGGCCCAGGCAAACACATGCCGGCAGTTTAACAACAGACAAAATAGGTGAAAAGGATGCTGAAAATACAAACACGACCACCTCAGCTGTGAGGAATGATGCCCAACTACCAGATGCTTTAAGCAGCAATCCAGGCAACCTGCTACCAGGGCAGCTACTACCATTAGGGCAGCTAATTTTTTTTATTATTTTTTTTTATTTATTTTGAATAGCCTCCAGAATCTAAAATGGTTGCTGGCATGGTGACCTTGGCAGAGGTACTGCTTTAAATGCAGTACAGGCATCAGAAGCTGCCTGCTTATTTCCTACAATCTGCTTTTTGAGGTTCAGTGACAATGTCCTTCTAGATTGGGAAAAAAAAAAAAAAAAAAGGAAAAGGCAAAAAAAGTTCAGCAGACGATAATTTTTTTTTTGAAATTTCCAGCAGTATTTCACTACTCACTTTCCCAGAAAAAAAAAAAGAAAAAAAGAAAAAAAGAAAAGAAAACATAACTACATAACTAACTCATTCTCCCTCCATAAGCTCAGTAATTAATACAGGGAAGAAGGGAGAAGGCCCCAGGTAAAGGATGAGAGGGAAAGAAGAAAAAGAAATAAAGCAGTCTTCAGGATTATGACACCAAATTTCTAGCATAGCAGCCTAATCTCCATTTACTGTACTAAGATGAAGCTTCTTTATGGAATACTTCATGTATGGAAGAGATTACTCTTCACCATCCAAGATAGAGGTTTTTTTTTTAGCTCAACAGATTTACAGACCGAGCTCTAGTGAATGCTTGTAATAAAATTGTTTCTCATTTAGCAGATTATTCCAATATGCAGAAATAGCATCCCAAATGCAAAAGTAATTCAACTTCATCCTCATCCCACCGTAACTATATATCTGCCCTAATAGTAAGATCATCACTGACCACATCCAAGTTGCCTTAGGTAATATGAATCTGCAGTGATCTTAGAAGACTAAAAATAATTTAACTTGAAAGATGCAAGTAAAAGGCAAATTGCTCTGCTGCCACTTCCGAATGCAACAATCACCGAAGGCAGAGCTCATTTTCACGACAACCCGAGTGCTGAAGGAAACTGGTTCCTGCACTCTCCCCCGCCTCGATAGGTAAAGCCAAGGGAGCTTTAGAAGCATCTTAGAAACAAACAAAAAAAGCAACTTTTTTATTCAGTCCAGTGCACAAAAATCCTAACAGCTTTTCCAATGTTTCCAGATTCCTATTACAAAATATTCTGTTGGGTTTTAGTGTATATTATGTTTCTCTTTTTAATTAATATTGTTATTGCTTACTATTTCTCCATGTTTAGGTAATCTCTTCAAAGCTTTAGCTAAAGCTTCCTACTGGGAAAATTACAGTCAGGTAGTTGAAAATATAATGTAACAATTTTAAATTTAAATATATTATGGCGTTACTCTCACCCCAGTCGCTCTGAGGAAGTTGCTTAAGGATCCAGTTAACAAAAGGTCACTCTTTTTTGTTTATTTTTTAATGTCAGAGAAAACCTCAGGGCCGTTACAGAGAGCTCTGCACGTGCTGCAATATGGGAGCGAAGAGAACTTGTCGAGGGGCACCCGAACTAGTGACTGCTTGGGAGAACCCAAAGCCTGTGCTCAGGTGACAGTGACGACGGCTCCGCCACGAGGACACGCTCCAGGACGTGGCTGCAGCGCTGGGATACTTCTCCTCAGTGCCCTTACCAAACACCTGCAAACGAACATGGCCGCCGCCACGGCCTTCCATCTGCCTCAGCACCGCCAACCATTCATCGCTTCAGAAGCTTCCGCGTCTTTCTGAGCAAAATCAACGCTGCTTGCGAGGATGGGGCATGTCAGGCCCAGATTAGCCACCTAGCAGACTTCATCAGCCACAGGGAGGTGCCCCAGAAATTCCAGCTGCAGTACTGAAGCAGCAAGGCGGGCTTCATCAATTCCATTTATTCCATCTGCCAGTAAAGCCAACGACACAAATGGTCCGAGTTGCACTTCCCACACTTACAAGCTGCTTTCAATTTAAAGAAACAAACAAGCAATGAAAGAAATCCCACACGCTATCAAAAAGAAGATACTAAGGAAAAGCTGGAGATGAAAGACTTGGACAGGACGTAAAGGGCAAAACAAGCAAAAACCAGATGCTACAATAGCTGTGGCCAAAAGAAAAGATTCTTAAAAAAAGAACTTACGAACAATGAGAAATACATGGAAAAAGAAGACAAGGAGAAACAGCAAATGTAATACAAAGAATACAGCATAGGGGAAAAAATAAAAGCAAAAGCTAGCTTGGAGAGGGGAAGAGGAGAAGGGACAAACCAAGGCCAGGAGAAATTAAATCTGTCTTTTAAATAATCAGAAATCATTACAAAATTCATGAAATCATATTAATTTAAATATTTTAAATCAAATGTTTCACATTTTCTACTTCCTGAAAGCAAATGTGTTATTCTCCTCCCTTATCTATGCAGAACCATCACAGCACCCATACGTTACATAATTGTTTAAAACACTAGTTGAAATATGAACGTTTTAAGAGCAAGCCAAATATCACATCATGTAACACAGGCACCCGTAATCAAAATATATTGTAGTTGATGAAAATAATCATGTTTGAAGAAGGCTGCCAATGTCCTACCGCTTCAACTAGCCGATGATATGTATATATTACTATGTAGTAAACAAGAGGTTAGTACCATCCAAAAGTCATCTCAAAGATCTGGAAATATGCACATTGTTTTGCACAAAATCATTCAAAAAGAGGCAGAGGACAAGCTGCTGAGTACAGTATCTAACCATTTCCATACAGAAAAGTCCAACTGAATAAAACAACTATAATGTTATAGGAAAGCACCACACATCAGGAAGACTTTTTACTAGACTGTGCTGACTCTGCATAGCCTTAAAGATTGTTTATTTCCTGCAAGTACAGCTCTGTAGCTGTATTTTCATCATAACCTGTGCATAACATTTAATCACTGAGACCTACTCTCTTACTTCTTTCTTTAGAATTAATGAGCCTACAGAAGTATCTTTGGATAAAAGGACAGATTAAGTTTGACTTCCATTACCTATTCCTCCTTTTACAGCTATGTAAATCAGAAGGTGAGAAAAACTTACTACCATGACCAATTTCTAGAATTTAAAATATACTAAGTTGGAGCCAGAAGAAATGTTGTGAAATTTTAGGAAAAACTTTCAGAGCAGGAGGTGTCTTTAAACATCTTACCTTCTTAACTTAGAAATATAGTTTTTCCTTTGAGATGTCAGAGAGAGAAAGATACACCATAAAATTCTGAGCTTTAAGATTTTGCTAATTTGATATTCTACGTTTGGGAAATATCTTTTCATTATTCACTCAGCTCCTAACATTATAAAGCACACTATAAACTCAGACTAGCTAATGCAAGGCCCCACTATTAGGATGAAATTTAGCGACATAAGAGATGCACGGATTCTCCATCAACCTAAAAAAAAAAAAAAAAAAGCCAGAATGCCAAGGTTAGAATGAGATTGTAGCAACTCAACCTATGGCTGCTGTAACTTCAATAGACAGACGGCTATAATAAGCATTTTTATTATATTCAACTTTTTAAAATCAATTCTCATGAAAGAAAAGTAGTAATTAAATATTGAATAGATAAAAAGCAAAGTAAGAAGTTTAGAAAAAGCTGGTGTTTTTCTTATTTCTTTTTATTCTTGCTACTTTTATTCCCTGAATCCAATGTCATTTCAGTATACAGAGTATACAGTGCAGTAAAAGCCAGCTTTTCTTGCCCAAAAATTCTATTTTCTGCCTCTTGTCTATGTGCTGACAGGACGACGCTGCTAAGCAATGCAGTCAGCCTCTGAAGGCCATCAGGGTCAGAGGAGGAAACTGCAGAAAGAAGAAAAGAATCACAAGACAAATTCAGCAAGTTTAAAGACGAAAATCAGTATTTTTGCAGAATGAGAAAAATAAACTACTATTCTTTCCTCTTACTGGTGTGTATATATATATATAAGCTTTAAGATATGCTGTTGCAGCCCCAACAAATATGGCATTACAGCCTTAGCTCTCATTCAGCTGGGGATAAGGAGCTAACATAGTATTTTCTAATTTTCTATGCACACTGCAAGGCCTCTCTGGAAGCAGGGAATATGTGAAACATTTTCATCATAAAATTATATCCAAACAGTTGGTATCAGTGGGAAGGAGAAATTTGCACAAATGATTATTTTTTAAAGAATAAATGTAGAAATAAAAAAAAATGAAATTCTGCAAGCATGTATTTAAAGAGAGCTCCCTCTGGTCTCAGATGACAAACTCCTTTCATTCATTTTTTCTTGGAGGATTTTCCACTTGTTAGGTCTTTGTACCAGGACCATAGTTTGGACTCAGATTACAAATATATCTGCCTGTAAGAGTAGCATGCATCTGTCATTAACCATTTCGGCAGAGCTCTTACGGCAGGGTATTTAGAAGGACAGAGACGTGCTACCTGCAGGTAGGTCAACCCAAAAGATTAATGGTTCCTAAATGTAAAAGGTTCTATTCAGGTAGAATTTGACTGTTTGGATTTCCAGTTAAGAACATGGGGTACACTAGAAACCCAGGCACAGAAGAGAACATTGATACATGTCATAATCCCACCTTGCTTTGCAGAATAGTTATATTTTCATAACAGTTACATTCTACTTCACCATAAGAAAACAAATTAAGGAGGCCAAACTCCTCCCTTGTTATGTCCAAGAGGGGATTTGCTTGGTTCTAAGCAAGGAGCAAGATAGGACTGTCCCCAACTAAGTCACCACAATCCTCCCAGGAAAGGCAGACAAGACAAGATTACATTTTGGCATGTGGGCTGAGAGCTCCCAGGCCAACCATGACCTACTTTTTTTTTAAACACAGAATTGTCGGGAAGAACCAACTAGCTGCTTTCTATGAGGCAGAGCTGAACCAACTAGCTGCTTTCTGCAAGGCAGAGCTACTGGCAGCTTCGGAAGCCCTGGACACGCGGCCGCCCGCAGCCAAAGGGTTCAGGAGAGGATTTCCTGAGACATGGGGCAGAACTCGCACTGGCTAGAACCAGTGCTTCTTCATACCACAAAGTAAGAAAGGAGGATGGGCTGCAAATTCTGATTTTGACTTACTACAACTTAGTCAGCTCTACTGATTCTTATAGTGAGGTGGAGGGAAACTGGAAAGCCAACAAACTGACCTCAGAAATAAACCTGACAGAAAGCTGCTGGGCCTAGAGAGAGCCTGTGGCTGCCTCTGCACATGCTGCAGGTGTAACCAGCAGGGAAAAGCAGCCCAAGAGACTTTGAGCTTTGGGGAAAAGGGGGCAGAAACTATTTGGCCATGGTAGATGACCTCTCCCAACTCCATGCAATGCAACTCTCAAGTGGGACATTCTGCCATCCAATCCTCTGGGATCTCCCTCTACATTTCCTCTCTCTGTATATGAGCCAAACCAGAGGGCAAGGTCAATCATTTCAGCTACTACTGCACTTACCCTGCTCTTCTGAAAGCAGTCGATAAGTCATTACATTCAATGGCACCTTAAGATATAAAAATATAAAGGCAAAATACACCTGTAAGTTCTCTTTTATCTCTGTAACATTAAAAGCACAGTAACTTGAACATTTAACACACTGCAGCAGTAGTAAATTAAATCAAGTGCCAGAATTTTTAAGACGGAACTAGTTTAGAAGCTAGTTCTTCAGCACAGAAATGAAGGGCTCCTTCTAAAAGCTCACAAGGAATATAAGAACTGTCCTGTTTTACTACAACTGCTTTGTTTCATAAGCACCAGCCATTTAAAATGCATTCTGCATTAATGATAATTATCTAGACACATTCAACCATGAATCAACCCACATTCAACCTATTTACTAGCCCAAAGGTGCATGACAGCAAAACTGCCGCCCGCTGCCGGCCTCTCCGCCACGTGCCCTGGACCTGCTGCAGTTCAGGCTCCTGCCGCGGCCGCCGTCAGTGCCACCCCGCAGCCCGATGCGTCGGGGATAATCCCGAGGTTTACCCAAGCGGCGCTCTATTATCTCGGGCCCTTGGAATGTGCCGCATCAGAAATCCAAGGGATTAAATGGAAGCAGCGCTGCTGCAAAGTGCTGACGCTGGGGTAGTGAGGGTACTGAGGCAATCACAGCAATCTAAATAAACAAACAAATAAGAGAGAAGGAGAGAGGAAGAAAAAGAGGAAAAAAAAAAAAAAAAGATTTTGCTTCCTTCTACAGTATCTTAATCAGTCTTGCCATGTCCCCTGGTGAAAGGTCTGCAACCATATGTTTTGGGACCAGGTGATCAAGCAAAGTCTGTTTTTTTTTCCACATTACATGTCCTCTGGCTCAGCAGCTGTAACAGTAGCACTTCAGCCAAATATGAAGAATAACGAAATATTTTTAATGTTTACTTCCGATAAAAGTGTGTTGTAACACAGGAAGAAGCTAACACAGATGAGAGTGTCTCAAGTGGCTTAAACTATGTAAAATCAGGACCTGATCCTCAAGGAGGAAAAGAAAAAGAAGTTGGAGAACATTTTCATGCTTTACTTTTACTTACACAGTAACTCAGGTTTATCCAAATTTAGAGAACTCATAACTAGTCCATTATTGTGGTTTGCTATGGAAGCTCTAATGATTTTACACAACCAAAAGCAGTTGAAATTAGTGCCCCACAGCAATAAACTATTGCCCATAACACTCACTTTCAGCAACATGAGAAACAGAAGTCAGAGATGAGCAGCCTCTGAGACAGCGCTTCTGTTTTAGCTAAATGAATCTCTAATGGTACTAAAGAAACAAACAAAAAAAGACTTAACCAACAGTGATATTACAGCAACAGTGATATTACAAAGATTTGCTACCTGTTAATCAATATCACACAGCAACACCAGATGTTAAGTTCTTGTCTGTGTTTCCTAGACCTAAGGGAAAAAAAAGAAAAAAAAAAAAAAAAAAAAAAAGCATTTGCTAACTGCACTGGTCCACAGATCAAAAACAAAAAGGGAAAAATAGAAACACCAAGGCTATATATATTGAAATGCCATTTTCTTTGTTATTTCTCTCGCTACCCACAACTCTACTAAATTATCATTCATGTGTTCTTACTTAGGTGTTTTTCCTTTTTTGTTCTTTTTTTCAGTGATGAAATTCCATCTACTTGTCTGATATTTCAATGATAGCTCACAAATTTTAATTGAGAGACCAGATGAATTAACATGTTTTGTCCTGAAAAAATGCACAAGTACAAACCCTTGCTGTACATTTCTCAACACAGACTATAATAGCCTGAAAATAAACATAAGTCTGAAGTTTGCTCAGTAATATTACAGTGAGAGTTAAAATTTCATATTAAACCCACTATATTTCTTCAGCAATTTGCTCATTCTATTTCTAGCCCCTGTCTAAATACTACTAATTACTTAAAATAAATACCTAAAATGACCTGGGACATTTTTTTTCCTCTGGGCTATCTTTCCTCTGATTTTTACAGCAATTATTTGCTATGTCTGCTGCTGTGGGAACATTGGCATAAACAATTAGAACACGGAATGGCAAAGTAGGCAAATTGATAAATGGAAGTAAGAATTACAGCCATATAAAACCTTCAGGGAGTGGGGCAACCTACAAAAGAAAAGGCACTCTCAAAAATGTCATGCAAATTATAGAAAAAAAACACTCTAAAAAAGGAAGCTCGCAATTCACAATGTTAAGTAATAAGCTCTTTGTTGCTTTAAATTCACCTTTAATTATTTTCTTTATTTAACAGACAAATTAGGGCAATATTCAAATGTGCCATTGCATTTCTGCCAGTCTATTTAATAAAATTGTAATAGTAGTTTTATCTGAAATTATTAACCAAATATGGCAAATTTGTCTTTTTTGCAAAGAACAGATTTGCGACTTTTTTTTCCAAGACTAATAATACCCATTATTTGCCATAATTCTCTTGCAGGCTTTTCTTCTTTTTTCAGATGATACTCTGATAGAAACATCTTTTCTAGTGGAAAACACTTATTAGTTGAAACCTGGATGTGAACTAACAAAAAGATACTATTCCTTCTCATTTTACTACTATTGTTACAGTTGTTACCCATTACCCACTCGTACTTGAGTATCTATCTGTGGTATTACATATCCTGAACAGAATGGTTAGGGTTGAGTTTAAAAGTTGGTGGGTGGAATATGGCCACTGACCCACTGTTATTTAGCAGAACTAGACCACAAGAATACGCCTGTGAATCTTTAGATTTTCAGGCTTGTTGAAGATATTCAATTATTTAAAATTCCAATTTAATTTTTGAGGACACACAGACAGAGCAAATCTTCAGAGAGACTCCGCTTCATTTAGTTCCTTAAATTAGTATTGGGACCCTAATGTTTTCATTGTTTGGACTTTAATGTGCTGATTACTTTGTTGATGTCGGTTTATTAAGGGATGGGCTCAGTGCTCCCAATTAATGATTTTAATTATTGACTCCTTAGGGTGTTTTTCCTGTTTTTTTTTTTTTTTGTAGTTGATGGGCACAAAAAATATCTAGTTCTGTTTTTCTTGGAAATAGCGCACACTTGTACTTGTTGTGCGCTCGTAACGGCAGGGCGGGCCGAAAAGCCGCCCGACGTGGCTCTCTTTGCCCCCTTCCCTGCCGATGCCCTCGTCACGGGCACCTCGCTGGCACGGTTTGTTCTCACATCTCTTCTCCTGAAGATGTGAAGCTCTCATCTCCAAGGCAGAGGAACGAGCCCCACGCCGGCAGCAGGCCGGCCGCACGCCAGGCAAGCGGGGAATTCAGCGTCCCCATTTCACGCCGGTCACAGCTCAAAGCAAACATCTTCCATCCATGCTGTGGTAGCCAGGTGGCGAACTGAATATTTAAATTTAAGTACGTGGAATTATCGCTGTTTTCTAGATGAGCTCTTGTTTCACATTCCTAATTTTTTCATAGCCATCTGAGGTTTTCTTTTACCTCATATTTCCCCGTGTTTCAGTCACATCCGTATCAACTGAGACTTCTGTAGAAACTCCGGATTACGCACTGCCAAATTGTCTAGCTGTAGAGCTGGCAACAAATGACTTCTGAAGTAGGTCTAGCTGACCTTTACCTCTCCTGCCTGCCGGTCACAGCTCAAAGCAAACGTCTTCCATCCACGCTGTGGTAGCCAGGTGACAAATTGAATATTTAAATTTAAGTATGTGGAATTATCACTGTTTTTAAGATGAGCTCTTGTTTCACATTCCTAA
>NW_010576752.1:0-21241 GCF_000705375.1 Tinamus guttatus
TGGACTAGAGGATCTCCAGAGATCCCTGCCGACCTCAACTGTTCTGTGATGGCTTCCTGCCCCAGCAGGAGCGTCTCCATGTACAGCTGTTCCTGCTTGGCTGTTTTGGCTTGCAGAACCTTCCACCCTTGCAGGAGATCTCGTCTCCCTCACGGTGAGTGTGAAGGGGCAGGTTGGACAGCACATTCCAGTACTGCTCTGCCCTTGCAGGGTACGTTGTCGTTATTTGATGCCTGCAGACCTGTTGTTATGTGCCCAGGTGGCTCTTACTCTCCTGGACAAGACTGAGTGCTGCTGTTTCAGTCCTGTTTTCCAGCCTGAGAAAACCAGAACCAGGAGACCAGAGGGTTGGGGAGCAGGGAGGGTTTGTTGGGGTTGGTAGCAAGCCCATAATAAAGACATTCTGAATTATTTGCTTAACCACAACTGTCTCCGCTCTGTATTTACCCGGGACTGCTGAGCCCGGCTATTGTTTATCTAGGTCCCCAGCTGGGCTTGAGTCAAGCAAGAGGAAACCTCCCTCCTCTCCAGGGATTCCTGCAGTGTGTGAGCAAGAGTCTGGCCTCAAATCCTGCACCCTTCACATCTCTGCACTTTTTTCTTTTTTCTTTTTTCCTTTTTCCTTTCTCTTCTCCTCTCCTCTCCTCTCCTCTCCTCTCCTCTCCTCTCCTCTCCTCTCCTTTTTCCTTTCCTTTTTCCTTTCCTTTTTCTTTTCCTTTTCCCTTCCCTTTCCCTATAACCAGAGCTCATGCTGTCTTGAGCATTCATTTCCCAGCACTGCCTGGATCATTCCTATGGCTCTTGCCAAAGGTGCTCTCATCTCATTTCAAGGACAAAAATAGTAAAATTTTCCGAGCCAAATCACAAGTGTAAATCTTTTTTTCAGAGGAATTGCTAGAATCCTTGTCTCTTCTAATTGTTTCTACACTGTCATTCCCATTCTCCCTAGAGCCTTCCACCTCTGTGATTGGGGAGGAAAGCTGCATCAGCTGGAGCAAAGGAAACTAATAAACAAATAAAGCTGCTGTAAATGGTGAACACCTCCCAGCTCTTTGAATCCTGCCAACAAAGTTTTTAAAGCCTCGTTGCCATTAGCAGAGTCTAGGCCTTAAGTGTTGGCGGCACTGGGCCTTTTGGCTTGTGTAACTTGCTTTCCCTTGGCCTGAGCCAAATGCTATTCTCAGAGTAAGTCTGCTGAGACCTGCAGAGCTGCCCTGGGCAGATGCTGGTGTAAATGGACACTGAACTTGCCCTCTGGTGACCAGAAAACCAGAGAAACCCTAGAACCTACGGGAATTGGAGAGCTTGTGAGAGCTGGACTTTGAGAGATAACTTGCTAATATTGCAGGAGGAAGGATGAACAGCTGGAATCCTCAGCTTTGCACATACGTGTTCACAGTTTTGCATTTTGGCTCTCTTTTTTTGAGGGGGCTGTTTCCTGTGCCCTGAAGCCTGGTGATGCCGCTGGCGAGTGCAGCTTCCTGGAAGCACCAGCACGGGAAGTTCCAAAGCAAACGCAGGCCCGTTCCTGAAGTTCTTGGACATCCCACACCAGGTAGATTCCCAGACTCCCAAAACACTCATTGGATCTGCTGCTATCCTGGACATTTTGCTGTTCCTAGGCCATGGCTGCTTATTGCCTCCAAGCCAAAGTGCAGACTGCAGCTCCTATAACGTAATGTAGAACATTGTTATGTACCATTTTCCTGATATTCCTCTAATCTCTCCCTTCATCTACCCTCTTGCTCATGCATCATTGCCAGTCTAGCATTTCTCTTCTGTCCCAGCCTCTTCATTTAATATCTGTAAGCTGTTGTGGCGTGGTAATGGAGGATGATTTTTAAGTTTGACAATGGATATCCTTGGTGGGTTTACATTGCAGTTCGTAATGTCTCATCAGTTTATTTTGAAATTATGTTTATTATGTGAAAACCCAGAGCAGTTGGGAGGGAGCAGTTTAAAAGCTTAAGTAAATAAATATAAATGAAGCATGTCAGATATATATGCTTCTGGTCTTCTAGTCTGTCCCTCTCCAATAAAGTTGTTTTTCATCATCAGGGTGATAAAGAAGATCCTTAAAATGCGTCTGGGAGAAGAACTCATTCAGCTCATGCAGTGAAATCCCATCTTGCGTCAGCTGTTGGCATGCCTGGGAGCTGGTAGAGCCGAGATTTTCCCAGGAAGATAAATGGCAAATTGGACAAAGTCCCAGTTCTCCTGCTCGGGTGTTTGATATTGTATAGTGTGGTCTCAGCCTTGCTTCACTGCAGCATTCCCACCAATAATGAGTTCAGAGGAGAGCCTGTTTCTTATAAAATGAGAAAATAAATACGAGCCAGGCCAAGTCACTAGGTCACAGATGAGACAAGAGTTATCTGCAGGACAAGCAACCATCAGTTTGAGGCTGTAAAGGACTCAGCTATTGGAATGGGCTCCCACCAGCAGGAGCTAATGGTATGTCAGTCTACAGAAGAGCTTCCTTCCATAACATGTGGGTGTTTGAGGGAATAATCCCCGCAGGATCCCTCTGTGCTTGACTTACAGCTGTTTAACCTTCCAAACACACAGCAAAAGGAGGTTTTGCTGGGAAAATGTCAGCCTCCTTTGGCCTCACACTGACAAGCAACCATCTCTCCGTTCAGAGACCCGAAGTGCGCAAAAAGAAAGACTCCAGACTGCCTGGTCTGAACACCTGGGCTTTTCTAGTGCAGTTATATAAGCCAAGCAGCCTTTGAGTTTCTCTCTAGTGTATGCAGTGAGTTCAGGGCTCTGGAATGGGAAGTCTGTACAGTTTGGAGCAAATAATAGCTCAGTATCATGTGGTGGGGTTTGCAATGCACATTTACAGGCTCTGGCAATCAAAAGAATTGATTACCAAAGTCCATCTCACGCTCTCCTTTGCATTCGAGGGCTGTTTGAGTAAGAAAAAAATGCTCAACACTCCCTTGAAAGCAAGACTGATGTGGGGGAGGCAGTGTTGCTTAATATTTGAAAGTCAGGGCTAATTATTCTTCTCCCTCACTCCATCACTTGCATCAAAGTACATAAGACCTCAGGCAGGCCATCAGCTTTGCTGTGACATTTCCATATCTGAAGGATGACACTAATAAATGCTACCTCACAACATGTGAAATGGAACGAGTTAATAATCAGGAAGTGTCTTAAGCTTTTTGCTGATGTGTATCTTAATAAAGCCACCACTGGAAACTCCAAGTTTGCATTCTAAAGGAAGTTCAAAACAGGGCATAAATTCCCCATTCCTTCTGAAACGTGATGGCAAAATTAGTGGGAGAAACCATCCACTTGCAGGATGACTCATGTCATCTGAACGTCCTATGTAGTTTGTGTTTGTTTTCTCTTCTTTATAAAAAATCTTTGAATTTGGACTCTGACTAAAAAATGTCCTTGGCAGGGAAGTTTTTTATTGTTGCCCATCAGTTCTCCAAACTTTCACAGATGTCTCGCCATCATTTACATTCAATTTATACTTCTGAAGCTTTCTCTCTATCAAAATAAACCACTCTATGTATTATGGAAGTTGAGATTTTTAGAAAACAAGGCAGAAGCCTGAGGCAACTGTTGGGTGCTCAGTTGTTGTATCTCCGTAGCAGGAAGGATTCTTGATCCTATGTGGTAACACCCCTTGCACTACAAGTTTTACTGGAAAAGAAAAAAGAAATGCCTGAAAAATTTGGAATTTCATTCCATGGGATGATTCAATACCTTGGTTTCAGGCAGACCCTTCTCAGAAGTGTTGTTCTGCTTTACTGAAATTGAAATCTTGGGTTCTGACTGTGGATATGCAGCAAACTGTTCAGGAGGAAAACCAGTTTTGTTCTGAGTGCTGGAGTATGCTAGAAATGAGTGTGGCTGTCGAAACACATGTGCTCCATGCCAAGTTCTCCTTATTCTTGCATGCAAAATAGCAAGCGGAAGCAGAATTGTAAGTGGGAATGTATTTTCAGGAAGAAGTCAAGAGTACTTGGCCATTTCTGTCTAGAATTTGAATCTTGTTGCCCCATCTCCCTTTTGCACTTGTAGCTGATGTGATGCTTTGGTGAAAGAGGAGGCTGCATACCCTGAATTTCCTGGATGGAGAGCTTGGGATTCCTCATTTGGTTCCTTTCCATCTTGGATCTTCTTTCATCTTGGCTTCAAGAAAAGGGGCCAACTAAGGAGCTGTCATTGACAAACCTGGTCTCTATCTTCTTACATCTCCACCAAGCTCCTGTGTTTAGTTTTGGGCACGCTGTAATTTAGCAACATTAGGTCACTTACAAATACAGGAATCTTCAGGAATGTCTCGCTGAATCCCCCTGGGCCTGGTCTCCTTTGGGAGGGCAGGAGGGGAGCTCAAGGTCCTGTACCCAACTTCCTTTACAGCACTTCAAAGTCTAATAAAAGCTGCTGATTCCTGTTTAGTGGATAACACCAGTTACTAACAGGCTCACCCCTCTCTTAAAAAGCCAATGTCACTCTCAAGAGATCTAATTTAGGAAGCGCATGGGAGGCAGCACAACGGTGTCCTGCAAAGGTTTCCAAGGTGGAATCCACAGCACGTAATTCTCTGGGATAGTTGGCTGCCAGACCCAGCAGGATTTGGGGTTTGCTTATCTTTTCCAGTCTGCTCCTCTACCGGATTTGCTCCTGTCCCCTTCTTCTGTGCATCCATCCTTTTGCTTTGGGCAGCTTTCTCCAGGCCGTAGTGCTGAGCGGAGGGACCAGTGAATTTTGCAGTGGTCCCTATTTGTCCTAGCGCCTGTGCTGCGAGGCTGAACAACCCTCTTCTGATTCATCAAGGCTTTGATGAAACATAGGACTACATAGGACTCCAGAGCTCAGGTGCTTCGATGCTGTGTGGTCAATGTGCTGCAGCAGAGGCAAGGATGGTTCTCACTAGAGTAAAATCAAAGGTCTGTACTAAAACAGCGAGGGAAAAGGCCTCTTTATGATGTGGAGCAACATCTGGAGGTGGAAAAAGGTCTAATACAGAGAAAAATTGTTTTACTTGGGGTGACACTTGCTTTTAGTGATAAGTTTAGTCTCCCATAAGGCACTGTCTTCCTTCTGAAGGTGGTGAGTGACGTTGCTGAACACAGACCTTGCCATATCCAGTGCTATGGAGAGGATTAAGTGTTAATGTGGGCACAGGACAGGGATACTGAGTGTGGTGTGGAGGTTCAGAGTCCCTAAACACCACAGACATCTCCAACCTGCTGTTTTCAGTCCACAGGAACACAGAGGAACCCGTCTATGGTCTCTTGCTTGCACATAAGTGACAAGTCTGTGTAAAGACCTCACCAAAGCGGGACATCCATGGCCACAAATGCCACTGTGGGGTGAGTGACACAAAGGTAGAGGGGATTTTGGGTGCCTGGAGAAAAGCAGGAGACATGAAAGCAGACAGCTTCACCCTGTTCAATATGGTCTTCTTTAAACTATGTTTTTACATCAGATTTCAGCTGCCAATAACTCATTCAAACAATGATCTAATGCCTATGTGAATGTTTGTAAAACCTCACTGCTCTGGCAGGTTGAGCGCTTGCCAAAAAGCAATCGCATGTAATTAGGGAGAAGGAATTTGAATTTACTGGCCTTTCAGTGCAGCATATTTTCCAGTTGTGTTTGTACCATTTTTAACCATCTCATTAACTGGAATTGTGCTCCATGTTGGGACTTTCTCCTGTCTCCCAAGACACTTCTGTGAAAAGCCTCTCCTAAAAAATAGCCCTTTCAGGACAATAGTTATCAAAGTGCCTGAGGAAATGTATTTCGTGCCCTTTGCTCTCATGGGGACAGAGCTGCACAGGCTTCATGCTCTTGTGTTGCACCTGTGGCCTGAAAGGACATTTCCAAGCAACTAGGGGCCTCTGGCCGGGAAACTTCCATTGGAAAATTCTCCTTGAAATTCCTCAGACATCCTGGATGGCCTCTTTGATCCCTCCTCTTGCAGTCCAACTGGCTCTCCAGCCCCAGGACAGTGGACAGAGCTTCTGAAGACGCTACCTTGGATCGCTGCCTGGGAGTAGCGCTCTGTCCTGGCTCCATGAGCACAGCGGGAATGTCTCGGAGAGGCCGGATCAAAAGCCAGTGGGGAAGCTGAGCAGCCAGCTGAAGCGCAGGAGGTCAAGAGAGCTTAGGGCACAGTGTCCTAGCAGCCTGATGTCATCTGCACTAGTGGGAGCAGCATCCATCTCTGGCAAGATGGAGCAGCACAGGCAGCTCAGCCTGGAGTTATCACCCCACTGAATATTCAGCAGGTTTCAGCTGCTCCGTAAAACTGCCTGAGGAGAAAAGAGATAGATGAGAAGGCTAAGAGGAGAGGAAAATCAAGATCCTGAACAATTTCCAATCCTAGGGTTGCCAGCAGGCAGTCTACTGTTGCTGGAGGTATCAAACGTGGGGCTCCACGTCTGCTTTCTGCCTCGGTTGTGCCTCTGATGAGTGGTCGTCCCAGGCTGTTTCCCTGTGTCCCTTTGCAGAGAAATGTGATGTTGTCCTCTGTGCGGGCTGAAGTGACCACTGGGGTTTGAAAGCCTCATTTGCAGCCAGCAGAGCTAGTCTGAATAATTAGTCCTAAGTGTCAGCTCTTTCGAAAAGACAAAACCCTTAACCACCAGCAGATGCTCAGCCCAGCCTTACTAATCAATCTGGGAAATGGTCATGGGGTGGGGTGTATGTTATCCCAGAGGCAGCAAATTACAGGAATGGGCAGGAATTTTCCTTAGGGGCTTTTCCAATACATGGTCAGATGCTCATACTGGAGCCCTGGCTCAGTTTCATGGATGGGCCATCTTTCCAGAAAATCATATGCCCCAAATAGAGAGAAGACGGACAGAGAAGAATCAGAGAATAGCCCAAGATGGAACATCTTGGAAACCAGGAGCTGAAAGTCTGGGAATTGTACTGCTCCACGGGCTCCTGTTCCCAATCAGTCAATCCAGACTCTCCAATGATGCAGATACTTTGGGACTTCCTAAAGTTTTTGGAGACAACATCCGTGAACTCTGTGGCAACAGATCCTAGGAAATGTCTGCCAAGTGCTCTGCTGGGAAGGCCCTGGATATCAGTGGAAACCCTGGGAGACCTCTGGAGACCTGTGTTCTGGATGTGGAAACATTTGCCCTGAAAGACAGACACTTTCCAATCTGTTTTTGGAATTTTTCCGTGGGGCTGGGAAGGTAAAATGCAAGACTAAGAAGCTGAGGACTATTCTCAGTCTTGTCTATGGCCCAACCCATGACATTGAGCCCAGCTTCCTCTTCCAGGTCTGTCTTAAGAGTAAACTGGAGACGCACAAATAGTAGGTATGTGAAATTTAGGAAAAGCAGCCTCCAAGGTAATGTGATGGGGACTGACTCGGGAGAAGTGAAGGATTTAGTGGTGCGATGCTACCAAGCAGCACTAAAACAGAACAGATGGGTATGGAGCAAGCCAGAGCATTCGCAACACTTCAGGAACCAGGGATGGATGGAGAGGGCTCCCAGGGGGATTTGGTCTTTCTGTGGGATTAGATGGTGAGAAGCAGAGCAAAGCTGGAAAGCCCCTGGAGGGTGGCCAGAGCGAAGAGTCGTCCTCCCACCCCTGGGCAGAGCTGTAAGAGATGCACTTTCTGTAGGAGTATTGTAATGTAGCGTTAAGGTTGCTCTTTTTGGCACGTTTGACACTAATACTCATCTCTTCCTGAATAGCTTTCTGCAGTGAGACTACACACCAGAGATCCTGCCCGTAAACCAACAACTCCCTTGGGAACCCGTCTACTGCAAGGCTTATTCCAAAGCAGTAATGTGGAAACAGTGACACCGGCACAGTTCTCATGGAGCAGGGGGTCTCCCATCTGGGCATGGGCGTGGAGCCCTGCTGTCCAAAAGGGTGAGGAATGAATCACGACACCTTTGGGGAGAGGTCAGGCTTCCCATGATGTGTTTGCTCAGATGTTTTTGTAATGTTGTGGACGCTGAAGTAAGAAAAGCCCCAGAGCAGATGCACAGGATGTGGTGGCCAGAGCTCGTAAAAGGGAGGTAGCAGGGACAAAGGTGTCCCCCAATCACACCACGACAGCATAGAGACACTCCCCACGTTTGTACAAGGACATTCATAGGCAGAAATTGCAGATTTTTGAGCCTGCTGCTCTCCTAAATCCTTTTGTCCCTCTTGTCTACCCCAGGTCTCGCTGATGATGTGCAGAACCCTGGGAGATGATAAGAAGAACCCAAAGCAGGTCTAACCGTAAGTCTTTCCCAGTGTGATGTTTACCATCCCTGTCACTACTGCTGCCTTCCCAGACTCAGTGGTTCTCAGCTGGGGACTTCACTGTCTCCTGGTTGTACTCATGGCCAGATCCCCTGTGCTGTGTCTTGCACTGCTTCCTCAGACTGCCTGTTCTGTCTCTCAGAATTTACCAGGGAGCAGCAAGGGCTGTCTGTGCCCTAAGGGAGCCAAGGAAACAAGGCAGAAACATCACCCGTTAGGGCCCAGTGAACACAGAACCAAGGGATGCGATGAGGGGCGGTATCACCAGACAACTTTGCAGTGAGGAGGCAGCTCCAAAGTCAAGCTGGGAACGCGAGTCAGTGGGCCAAAATTGCCATCAGGTCCCGTGATGGTAACCAGGGTCAGAGAGAGTCAGATGATGCCCGAGGAGATCCACAGGGAGAAGGCAAGTCCAAGGGAAAGCTGGGGAACCAGCCTGCAGCTCAGGGCCGACAGGGTCCTCATAGAAGCGATGAGGTTTGGATGCCCCGTGGTTGAACACGACCTTCAGCAGTGCATTTTTCCCTGCTGCTGGCTCCTGCCAGGTCTTCCCAGACTCGACTCGGGGCCTCCCAGTCTTCCAGATCTGCCTTTCACGTGTCGCTCCGTGAAGCCGAGCCAGCCTCCAGCTAAGTGTCCTGACCAGTCACCCAGGCCTGGCACGTTCCTTTTGCTGAACAAATTCCCGCTCTTGCCTCTCCGCAGCGCTTCCAGCCCAGACATCCTCCCCTGCTTTGACCGCCAGCATTGTAATGAAAAATGGCCATTCTATCCCGTCTGCTTCCATTCGAATCCCTCTAGGAAAGAGCTCATGTTCCCCAGCTCTTTGCTGCTGAAATTAGCACTGGCACGAGGCAGCGTTGGACTCGAACATCAGCGGTGGGAAGAGCTAGGGAGGCTACAGAGACAAAATGCATTCGAGTGCCAAGTGTGCAAAGTCCATGCTTAATAATAACACAGGGAGAGTGCTGGGATCCTGCTTAGGACAAAAAAAAGAAGAAAAAAAAGCTTTTTAGGGCTGGCAGTTCCGGAAAGGGTTAACCTGCAACACAGCATTGGAGACCACGGCGGAGTACGGGAGTGGGCACCAGGATTGGAACCAGAATGACAGTTCTAGGTCACTCACAAAGATTTCTAATTACGCTTTTTTGGGGGGGAAAAAATGGTGTGTTTTATTCTGTAAGTGCTGAACATTCCACGATTGCTGTGTTTAATAAATACAGCGGGGGCTCCTAGGAGACTGAATGGGGCTGAATGAATGAAGTATGTGAGACATCTGAAACCTATTAGTTGGAGCAAACTGTTAGCAAGGCAGGAATTCTTCTCTTTTTAAAAATATTTATACATTTTGCTTTAATGTCAGGCCAACATCTTATTTGGGGTTATGTTCCAATGGAAGGAAAGGTGTTTCAGGGGGAAATGCAGGGGGAGGGGGGCTACATTTTTGGTTCAGTCCCAAAAGGAGCAGAAAGGCTGTGTGGCTTTAGTAGCACAATTTCTTTTCCAAAGTGAACCCAATGCTTGGAGACATAAGGTGACATTGCCCTAGCCTTGCTGGAGGGAGAAGGTTTTGGGGTGCAATCCACTTTAATTTGCATTTTGGGTAGTAGATTGGACTCAGCAGCCCCGGAGTCCCTGCCTGGGGCACCAGGACTCTGTAGCCCTCACGAGATTAGGTTGATGGATGCCATGAGACTTTGTTTAATCTGGTTTTGATATTTAGAGAAGAATCCAGATTCTGTGCAGAGCCGGGCTCTTCTCCAGCGCATGGGCAGCTTCCTGATGTCAGTCTGTCTGCAAAGAGGTTCAGCACAGAAGGGGTTAACAGTGCCCTCCCCCTCATCCTATGCCTGGACATACTTTGAACGGAGCGGAGGGGCCAGCATCCCCCAGAGCACTTTCTTCAGTTTGCCTGGCTCAGGAGAGATAACCAGGGTGAGCTGCTGCTCTCAGGATGTCTACTTGTCAGGCGGGCTTCGAATCTCTTTTTTTCTCCCTTTTTTATCCTTCAGTAGCTGCCTCGGTGACTTGGAGGCTGAAGGAAGGAGCTGATTTTCTACTCCTTCCTTCAGCCTCTTCAGCCACCAAGTCATTGAGGTCCTTGTGCTGCTTTCTGAGGATCTCTCTCCCACGTCTGCAGGCAGCAGGAGGGAGCTCAAGACCTCCTTGAGCTTGGGGACATGTCTGAAAGGCCAGCTCGGCTCCTCTAGGGTGGCCACATGTGCCAGCACAGCCTGAGAACGGGTGGCCCAAGCTTGGACCTGGGCCGTGTCTACCCTTGGATTCCTCTTCATGGTCCTTAACGCTTCCTTCACCACGTGCCTCTTCACTCTCCTCCACTTCTAGCTCCCTTCTAAGAGGGCAGCGAGACACCAGGAGTCCAAGGAGCTCCACGCAAGGTTGGGTTATTCCATCTGCACACCAGCACCCACCTTCCAAGGAGCAGGAAAACCAGCAAGGCTACAAAACGGGGCTGTCCCAGCTGCAGGAGCCCTGGTTACAGAAGAAGGGAAGATAGGGAACGTCACGATGCGCTTACGGAAGAGTCAGACAAGGACCCAGTGCCCATAATCTGAGGGTACTGCACCTTCCTCTGCTCAAATAATACCATTTGGGGGGGTGACTGCGTTGATGATATTTAAGGGACAAACAATTCATTTAGGTTTCAATAATTGTTAGGATTTCCAAGACCAGGGGTGACATTTAAGCCCACCTATCTTATCCATGGAGCCCTGTCTGTAAACTTTGGATAAAGGTAATGATTATTTCAGAAAGGCCCAGACTACGAGTTATTTTCCCTCTGATAAAGGATACAAGCGATTTCTGGTGCGCTTTATTCTCCCCAGTTTTATTTCATGTGGCACGCACTCATATTTGAGTCCAACTCCTTCCTTTCAGGCTTTGCAAAGCTAAATGTTAAAGTTTTAGGAAACTGAAAAATTGCAAATGCCTCCTATTATCCTTCTAATCTTCTCAAACTTATTAGATCATAGGATATCTCCCTCCTGCATAGGAAACAGATGTTCCTCTTGCATCATGGACATGTGGGAGGCATCATTAAATTTGTTTAGTTTAGGGTATCTCTGAGATGCGATCGCTCTTTGTGGTTACAAGTTGCTGCTGCCTTCTATGCATGAACCACGGACTCACTGGATTTGGGGCCAGTTAGGAGTTTTTGTGGCATTTCTTTTTGTTGGGGATGCCCAGATTGAGGCTGAGACTTTGGACAGTCATTTCTGAGCCGTTTTTTATAGCAGCTGCCAGTTGGTTTAGAGGTGGATGGTCTGAAAACATGAACGTAGGATGCGATGGGATGAAGCTGCTTTTCATTTTAGTAAGGAAATGGTTTAACCCGCAGATAGAGAGGGTCTGTCATGACTGGATTTAGCTCTTGCCAAAACTATAGCAGGAAAGGCATCGAGGAGACATTTTAACGTCATCCCCCTTCCTGCACTTTCCCTGTGACATCTGTCCAACACCAAGGGAAGTTCGTGTGCTGCATCCCCATTTTCTTTATTTTCCTCCAGATTGGAATTTCAGATTGTGCGTTCCTGTGTCAGAGGATGGGGAGCGCTCAGGATCCTCAGGTGGAGTTTGGTTTAAAAAAAACATAGATAGGTGAAAACCAGGATGCTAGGGATCAAAATAAGGAAGACACTAAAAAGAGAAGATTAATGATCCCCTTAAAGATTCAGGGATTTAAAGAATGTGAGAAACACAAGGCTTTGGATATATATGGTAATGTGTGTTATGTTATGGGAATGACACGTAAGAGCTGAAGTTGCCTGGTTAGGCAGATTTTTATTTCTAAGACAGTCTGGAAAATGAGCACCACTGATAATAGCAGAATGAAACTATTCTTGCATTCTTTACTCTCAGTGAATAAACACAGGATTTACAGAGTAAACATCCAACTCTGAGAGAACTGAAGGTGAGTGTGATTACCGAGCAGAACTGTGTGGTTAGGAGTTAGGTGTAAAATTAAAACCAAAGCTGACAAAGAGCCTGAGTTTGAATCCAGAGCTTCCTTCTAAGGACTAACTGAATGTGTCAGCACGGGAGCTGGAGTGGATAATCTGCATCCAAAGCTCCAGAGCTGGCTAAGTTTTCACCAGGAAGGCAGCAGTTCTGCGTTGTGGAAACCTTCGGCTTGCTCTGCTCTGCACTAGCCGTTTCGGGCTCCCTTGCTGCTTCCTTTTGTCCACATGCACAGGCTGAAATCCCATGAGGAAGTTTTGCTGTATTTCCAGCTTGCCAGAAACCAGAGTATCCTGGGAGCTTTCCAAGCCAGTCTCTAAACCCGAGTGGATTTTGGTTGCTCTATTGCACGTGAACCTGAAACCTTTGAGATCATCCGATTGCTCCGATGGGATAAGAATCCCGACTCTCTGCTGGCATCATGCAGACCCATTCACAATAGCTCTGTTCTAACACTCTGAATCCCTTTTTTGTCCCTCTTGCAGCAGTGAGATATTTCCCTGGTTTCCCTCCAAGGGTTGTTTGTGACCCATATCAAATGCTGTAATAAAGTAGAGAGATAGGACTCCTAGTGCCAGTCCTCTCTCAAGTGTTTGCTCTGTGAATGAAGGCAATTCAGTTTCTTTGGTTTTTGTGTGCCCTAATTACCTAATTTTCCATGGAAGCCTCCTTTGCTTTTTTAAGGATAGCTGCAGTTGTCACATTCTTGCAATACCCTTGGCTCCAGCCTGGGGCTGTGCTTACCAAGTGATGCTGTTGCCTTTTAGGCAGGATTGGCAGAGATGCCTAGAGCTAAAGCTGGAAACCTAGTACCAACTCTCTAAAAAAGAAGAGATGGATGGATAAACACATGGATGGATAATTTTAGAAAGATAATAGAAAAATCCTATGGAAAGCTTGGGATTCCCTTCACAGGCACAAAATGCATTTCTCTATGCCATTTTCCGCCTTATCTACCCAGGGCATGTATCTAAAAGTGTCATGATAAAGCAGTTAAAACACAGAGAACATCTTGATGCACCAAGCCGTGCTTTAAAGGCTATCACATTGCTCACTTCTCCAGTATATGCGACACGATGCTCACTCCTTACATATGTTATAGAGTGATTTAAATGGAAGATAAGATAAAGCAGGTACAGCAATCTATAATGAGAGCGTGCAATCCTGCAGGGTCTAAATGTGCAGCGGAATGACCCGGTCCCGGTACCTGCTGCTGGCTGAGCAGCAGCTCGAGGTTTTTTAGCTCCGCGGCGGCGGCACTTGCTCCGCCGGCCGCTTTTCCAAGCCGCAGGGGCACATTTGGAGCAGGGGGACTCCAGCCCTGGGCTCATGGGGAGAAGCACTCGGTCCAGCCCCGCTGGCTCCGAGCGAGCGCGGAGGGAAGCGGCCAGGATCCTGGAAGGAATCCCGAGCTCCGGCCCGGAGCAAGGCCCCGCGCTCAGCGCCGTGGCAGCCGGCCACGGGGAACGTGACGGCTTTGGAGAGCTGCGCCGCCGCGAGTCCTCAGTTCCAGGAATGTTCTAGGAAGTGGGCAGAATCCTCCTGATTTTGGTGAAGGCTGGAAAAGCCTCATTTCCCTTGAAAACGCTCGTGGTCCCTCCGAATGCCAATGCGGCCACAGCCAGCGATGCCCAGGTGATGTTTAGGACTAGGATATCCCCCGCCCCCTGTTTAACCTCCCTTCTTTCCTCTCTTTATCCGCTCCCCACTCATTCCACCAAGCCTCTTTTTCTGCAGCCAGCGGAAAACAGGATTTTCTGGTTTTCACCAAAATAAACACAATTCTGTCCAGCACAGGGGGAAGAAAGAAAGGGAAGAACAGTTGCAAAAGGAGCCCAGGAGGAGCAGGATTCAAGGTCTTGCAGAAGATGCAGGCAGTGGGATGGCAGGATGCAGGAAACTGCACGAAGAGTATTCTGGGCTTTTGAATATTCTTTCTGTATAAAACCAGGTTTCACCTGCCTGTTGGGAAAGATGAAAAAGGTTGTCGTACATCTGCTTTGGGCCATTTTAATATGATTTGCTTCTCTGTGCATTATAGATACACCAAATGATGGGTTTAAAAAGCAGACTCAGCCTTTACCATCAAGAAATAACCTGTGATCCTCCAAGAAGGCCTGAGAGCTGATTCAGACAGTCCTCAAGCAGCAGTACTAAAACTGGTTTGAATTTTCCTTTTTTTTTTTCCTTTTCCTATTGGATGCCCATGTTCGTTCACTTCACCAAACAGCTGGAATCTCAGCCACACCGTAGGAAGCTGGAAAGCATGAATCTACTTTGAAGGATTTCAAGAATCTGCAAGCAGATTCTTGTACAAGGTTCACTGCATCCTGCCTATGCCCTGCTCCCCAGGGCCGGTAACACCGGCCGAGCGCCCGCTTAATTTTGCAAGTTCCTCTGTCCTACGGTCCGGCTCTGCTGCACACAATGACCGTCTCTTCTTGGTGCTGTTCTGAAAACTCTTGTGTAAACTCGACCCAGGAGGATCTTTCACTTCCCCAGTGCTAGAAGCCACAAGGACTCGTAAAGCATTTCAGACAACGTGGCTTTTGAGGGGTTGCATCCAGCAATGCCCCTTTGAGCCCTGGAGGGAAGGATCTTTCACTCCCCCAGCACTAGAAGCCACAAGGACTCATAAAGCATTTCAGAGAACGTCACTTTTGAGGGGTTGCAGCCCTCCAGCAATGCCCCTTTGAGCCCTGGAGCAGGATTCCTGAGCTCCAGGGGCCTACATGGATTGGCCTCTTGGCCCTCCCTGTTGACACTGCTGTGGGCCAGGCCCGGGCAGCCCTGTTTGGCCTTGGTTTGTGAAATGGGAGCGATGCTGCTGGAAAGGAGGAGTTTGGCCAACAACGAAGGGCCAGAATTGTCCCTAGAGGAGCAGCCAAAGTCCCATAGCTTGGTACCCAAGTGGCTATCCTGAACTTCAGTAGGCCGAGTTCCTTCTCTCCCAGCATCCGTCCAGGCTTTTAGGGCATCTAGACTTCACGTCCCAGCAAAACAAGTGTTTGGGGACCTGAAAATGGACAGGGGTCAAGCTTTGGAGAAGAAGAGGCAGATCCCAAACCAACTCTTCCCCTCTCAGGGGCTCCTCACAGGGAAAACTGGACCCTCCGTGTTATCTTCTTGCACTTGCCTGCAGCCCTTGCGGGATCTCCATGGAGTTTTCGCTCTTTCTGGGAGCAGTGGAGCTCACCTGCTCCTCACTCTTCCGTGTTTGTGCCTCGGTTCTCGTTGCATCCCTTATCCCAATGATCATGGAAGGATACAGAGAACTTTCCCCACTATCGCTCATGCATTCCCCATCTTCACCTTCCTTGTGAACCAGATCAGCTTGTTGAGCCAATGGCAACTGAATGATGTGTAGTGAATTAGCTTCCCCTGTGAGATCATGGAGCTGTACTCTTTTGCAGAGCACTCTTGTGATTTGGTTCCCCAATAAATGTTTCTATTTCTATAGAGAATTGAACTGCAAGGGACTTTGATGCCACCCATGTCCTTCTTTCGGCTTGGCAGGATGGTCCTACCTCTTCTACACCAACCGAAGGCCCATAAGCACAAAGAAATTGTCGTGTACTCTGAAGAATTCAACTCCAGGGGCTGAAATTGTTGAAGAAGGAAGATCAGATAAAATATTTCAGAGCATGTGGGGTTTCTTGACCGCTCTGTCATTGTGCACCCCCTTCCTGCCAGGCCCTAAGCAATCCCAGAAGTTGTTAACAAGCCCTGGGCAGCCGCCAAGAGCTCTTGCAGGAAGCTTATCTTCCCCACCAGGATATCTGATGTCTGCAGTTATGGACATGGTATTGTCCTCATAAAACACAACAATAACAACAAAACAAGCCCTGCTATTCACAGCTCAGTAACAAGCCATTAAAAAAAAAAGCACTGGAAATATAAGAATATTTATTAAAATGAAACCATCTGTTCCATATATTCCCGTCTTCATAACCCTGTGCACATCACATTGATGTTTATGTTCTCCTCCGGTGTGTGAGGTTTTTTTTCCATGCCTGTTAGTGATTAGCTGGAGGGAGCCTCAGTGAACTCGTGTCTCCAGTGAGCAGGACTAGGAAGCCCTGCACACACCGGGCGATCCGCAGCTGGAGACGAGGCACGAGCTTCCTGCAGAACAGCCTCCCTCCTGCTTGGATGGGAAAGAGAAGATAGATGATTTCAGGGTGAAAAGGAACCCCCATCCCTTTGCAAAATATGTCCCCCTCTCCCAGTTTTTCATGAAACTTGGGTAATAACCAATACCATGGTTGTTGTTAGTTTTTGTATGAAGGAGAGGAGGACTGAGAAGTCATCACAGGTGCGGGGAGGAAGCATGATGATATTTTACAATGATACAGCTTCACAGAGCCAGGGGCCAGAAGGGTATTAGATCATTGAGGGTGACTTCATGTGTGTCAGAGACTACTGAGTTTCACCAGTTTATCATGGTACTGAGCCTGGTCCCTCCATTTGAGTAACGTGTTTCTTCCTGCAAAGCAGCCCAACCTTCTCCAGGGATATCAAACACTGGGGAATCCACCACTTTCTTGGCAGGTTGTTCAATGGTCAACCACCCTCACCAGTAAAAGTGTTTTCCTTATTTCTCATCTGAAATCATTTGGCTGGGTCATCCAGCTGATTTATTTTTTTTCCACAATATTAGGGAGTCCATTCATGCAGTATCTGCCCTACCATTAGCCTTGAAATTGCCATTGACTCCTGCAAGTTTCTATTAGAACCATAAAATGAACAACACGGGCATGGTTCAGCCTGTGCTTTTCAGGAAGACAAATCAGATGGTCATCCCATCCTTCTAGGTTTTTTATTTGGTGTTTGGGTGAGGGTCTTGAGCAGGTACCACAACCAGGGGAGCGGTGACAGCCCAGCAGAGCTCCGGTCCCCCTTGGCCAGCCGTGCCAGCCCCACTCCAGCATGGATCACCTCTTCGGAGCACGTAGATTTGGGGGGTGAAAAACTCACTTCAGTTCCTAGTTTACAGCGAGTACCAGGAAGAGAGAGATGGGAAGAAAATGCCTTGTGCCTCCCAGGAAAGCAAACGAGTAAGAGCTGAGCTATTTGCTCGGATCTATATATGTTAAAAGGAACCAGATTTCCTGCTGGCACTTGGTTTGGTCTCTCATTACACTGAACTAGAAAAGAGACCCTGCAGGCGACGAACTAAAGACATTCGGGTGACTACGGCCAAGTAATGACATCAGCTGATAGACTAATGTGCAGCGGAGCCGGGTGACGGCGACTCTCGCATGGCCCTGACAAGCGGCGTGTCCACGAGCCAGAAGAAGAAAAAGGGAAATCTACTTCCCTACATCACCAAATATCTGTAACATTCGCCAGAGGATGCAAAAACGATGCAACACCCAAGAGACAGACAATTATGTTCCACCAGACAGCCCGAGACACAGAGACGTTGCTGTGTGTGTTGCTGGTGAGGATCTGATACTCTGCAGTTCCATGGTTTAAAGACAGGAATTTTGCATCCTTCCGCTGTCTAGCCACTTGTAACTGGTGGATGTCATTGAGTAAACACTGAACAACACAAAGCTTTTCTCATCACTTTTGGTTTTTTTCTGTTTTGCAGTAAACTATTCCAACTGTATCCCAACAGATGATCGTAACTAGAGAGACCACTGGCCTTGTCCAGGTGGAAAAATCACTTGGACAGAGTTTTGGAGCAAGACGGTGAGCACTCTTAGAGCCCAATACCATGTTTTGTTCAGGGGCTAAGTTGGGTCATGATCCAGTTAAATGTCACTGCCATGTTCTGGGGCAGGAAGAGAGTTGGAGCATCTTGACGTGGTCCACACTGTGTAATCATCTCCAGTGCAAGGACCTTCCATCTTCCCTGTTACAACCCGGCTCTGACTGTAGCTGCTGCTCCCCTCTCATGCTGTAACACCAAGTGTGGGCGGCAGGTTCAGGGAAACGCTCGAGCTCAAGCGTTGCCATTTACTGCAGCGAGAACACGGAGCTGAATTTCCTGCTGCTTTGTGGTCCGTGACACTCGTCTTCGGTTGTGCGAAGATCCGTCGAGCGTCGTTCCGCTCCCTGTTCGCAGGATATCAACGACTTTCTTGTGCTGCAGAGACGGAAATCGGAGACAGTGTCCAGATGTGGCCTTACAAGTGCCGAGGAGAGGGGAGGAATCGCTGCCCTTCCCCAGCTGGCTGCTCTCTTGCTAATGCAGCCCAGGATGCAGTTGCCTTTTCAAAGTCCCCAGTGATATTGGCCAGCTCCAGCAGCACCCGTGGATGCAGCCCATCTGGCTTATGTTTCTTTTGAAACCAAAAAAAAGAAAAAAAAATCTAAGAAATATCAAAATTAAAGTTCTGAATTTCCAAAAAATACATGTTATGGCCTTCCCTGTTTTAATTGAAAGAATTTGCAGATGGTTCCAGAACCTCAAACTTTTTTTTTCAACAAATTTTCTCTCCACAGAAAAATTCTACCCCTTGCAACTCCAGATCTGCTTGCAACCTTTATCAAGTTGTGCTCATTGCTGTGATTTTTAACTAATCTGCCTTGTGCTGCTTGTTGCAAAAAGACCAGTATTAAAATAGATAAAATGAGAGCTCCTGCCCTCGTTTCCCACCTGGACTTCTCCATTTCAGTGGGTTCGTTCATTTGCTGTGTGTGTCCTTGTGCCAACTGGCTGCTCCAGCTTGGATTGTGAACAGTGTTCACAGCCTCAACATGTTTTTGCTCCGCTTGTTTGCACAGAAAGGAATAATAAGGATGTTCTCTCTCCAGAGGAATGACTCCATCCCGTGTCTTGCTCATGGCTGGGCCCAGAAGCGTGTGGATGTTCTTCAAGGGCAGGCAGGGCTCTCCCGGTTTTTAATCTTAGTTTTTAATCTTAGGATAAACTAATTGGGTTTCACCACCCCAACACCTTCATCAAGTGAGTCACAGGAAAGGCTATCTTGACTTTCCCTAAAATTAACCTATTTTTTTCATAGTCCACATAGATCTGGTAGTTTTGGGGACATCTCACTCACATGGTGGCTTGTCCAGAGAGTTTCAACCATTGCTGATACCCTAAAGAAAGTTTCAGCTCCTCTATCTGAAAACTGGTTTTAGGTTTTTCCTTGGCAGCTCCCCAAGTCCATGTAAGTGGGAAGATGGCTGGAAACCCTCCATGCAGCACTGAGCAGAAGTCGCTGGGATGTGGGGAGCTGGTCCAGTGTTCTCCATCTGTTCCGGCACCGCTGCCAAGTTAAACTTCTGTGCGAGAGCTTTCACAAAGGGGAGGAAAGAGCTCAAACGCAAAGGTTTGAAATGGAAGGGTCTTGAATCAACCAAGGGACAAGAGAATAATGTCCGGAGGGTCTCCCTGGGGCAGGAATATGCAGCTCTTCTCCCTTGCATCTGCCTGGACAGTGCAAGGAGATGATGACTCCAGGGCTGCAGATGAATCCGGCCCATCGGAGGGCAACAATAAAGGGGTTTGTGTCCCTGATTTGAATTTTGCAGGAAATGGAGGGATTGCTTTACTCCTGGCAGCAGAAAGAGGAAATTTTCATTCGAAATAAGGCAGCTTCCATGTCCAAAGTTCCACGGTGAAATCCCACTGCACTCGCTGCATGATTATTTTATGAATAAAATCTTAATAAATGTCCAGTGCTTGATTTTTCACAGCGTACTTGCCTGGCTTTGATCTGGCCTTGCCTGGGCTCAGCATGGCTGCTGCTGCCTGCCAAGCTAAAGAGAAAAAAGAGTCACTTTCCTTAGGTTTAAATAAAAGTGTGCTTTTTCAAGCCTTGCCTGTTGAGCCGTGCATTATCCATCATGCCTGAGCCCCATCCCTTCTCTCCCCATCTAGCGCGCACACTGAAGCAATTTCCCTGTGGTTTCCCTCCTTGGTGGAGTCAAATTCCTAGAAAACAAAAGGAATGTTGCAACCGGGATCACAAGCTCCGGGGCTGGAAATGCTCCGCGCAGACGGGAGCTTTGGGGGAGCGGAGCCAGATAGCAGCTTATCACGAGTGGGTACCTCGATCCTTGCTGCTGGCTCCAGCGCGTTCGTTCTGCTCTCCATGCCCATGGGAGCCCTGTGGTCCCATTCTGTAATGCCTCACACACATGTATGGAATTAGGGGATGTTTTTGCAGCCCCGGGAAAGGGGGAGAACAGTGGCGGTCTGGTTTGCTCTGCTCCTGATCCATCAGTGTTTGCTCTGACCTGGCCTCATCCAAGTGCTGCTGACTGAATCCCTGCCCCGAATCCCTGTCTAGGCACCCCTAAATGCCGTATAGACCTGCATCCAAATTAACCCCAATTTAACTTATGGGCAGCTAATAGAGCCAAGAATGCAGCTTCCTGGAGCTCGTGCCATGGCCCGCGGCCCAGCTGGCCTCAGCTTTGCTCCGATAGCCCCTGAAGGCCGAGCTGGTCGGACAGGACCCCACACGGCTGGGAGGTGACAGGGAGGGGGGTCACCTCGTTGCCACCTCAAAGGATGTTCCCCTGCGGGCTTGTGTGACCATGTGTCACCATGGCCAGCCCTGTGGCTCTGCCCCGCCAGGCACCGGAGGCTTTTGCCCCAGCAAGCTGCGTTGGTCCCAAGAATCACAGAATCACAGAAATCATAGAATCACGGAATGCTTAAGGTTGGAAGGGACCTCTAGAGATCATCTAGTCCAACCCCCTGCACACGCAGGGTCACCTAGAGCACGTGGCACAGGGCTGCGTCCAAGCGGGTTTGAAGATCTCCAGAGAAGGAGACTCCACAACCTCTCTGGGCAGCCTGTTCCAGGGCTCTGTCACCCTCACTGTCAAGAAATTTTTCCTTAAGTTCCTGTGGAACTTTTGGTGCTTCAGTTTGTGGCCATGACCTCTAGCTCTGTCGGTGGCCACCAGTGAAAAGAGACCAGCACCATCCTCCTCACGGCCTCCCTTGAGGTACCTATAGACACTGCTCAGGTCCCCTCTCAGCCTTCTCTTCTCCAGCTGAACAGGCCCAGCTCCCTCAGCCTCTCCTCATAGGGCAGATGTT
>NW_010576752.1:21666-64355 GCF_000705375.1 Tinamus guttatus
CCGTTGTAGCCACGAGGGATCATCTGGCTATTTCGGACATTAGCCCAGGAACGACCTGTTCTCTGTGCTCATCTATTCCCTTCCATTCACTCTGCACGAGTGCAGAAATCGGGTTGTGAAACCCCTTTCCTCAAGGTTTATACAGGTCTTTCAAAGGTCTTTTAAAGTGTGTGCTTAAGGCATGTACAAGTTACTGGACTCAGCAAAAAAAGAGGGCGTGAAATGATCTCGCCTGTGATTTATTGATTTTTTAATGGCATTATAATAACTGCTACTGTTCTGACAGCAATTGTGTCATCCTGCACAAGTTACTGGACTCAGCAAAAAATGAGGGCGTGAAATGATCTCGCCTGTGGTTTGATTTATTGATTTTTTTAATGGCATTATAATAACTGCTGCTGTTCTGACAGCAATTGTGTCATCCTGCAAGACGCAACATGTACTAAGTTTAGCCAATGCATTTTTTAGATTACACGGCTAAAATAAAGTCAAAAATGGAAAAGTTAAAAATATTCAGCTTTATTATACAGTTTTGACAGTCGCTGATGTCCACTGAGTAGCTAAAAGACATATTTTCCTGCGCATTTATGCAAAAATACAGAAAAAGGGTATAATAATACGTAGCATCAGAACTGACACTGGTGAAGAGAAACAGAAAAAGTCAAGTTCCTCTCTCTCTTTCTGCTTTTATTCATGAGATCTGATAAAATTTATTGCTCAGAGAAATAGCCATAAGGTAGCCAAATCAGCCATTAAAAAAGAAAATGCTGGAATTAAAACTGGCTAGGAAACCTCAAACCTGCTTTCCTGTGCATTTTCATGATGACACTGACTTTAGTTCATGACACTCTCGTGTTATTTTTCCATAGGATTGTGACCTGCAGTGTGAATGAATCACAGAGCTCCCCAAAACAAGGAGCCTGGATCTTCTCCTCTTGCCTTCCAGGTGAGCACGTTACTTATTGCCCAAAGGCCCATAAGAGATGATGCAAAATTTGATTGCTTGCACAACCACATTCTAGGGGCAGAGTTAATAATAATAATTAGTAAAAAACCCTTTTCCCTTGTGCTTCACATAGTAAAACGCTTCACAGGTAGTTTATCTTCAGGACAGGGCTGCGAGATGAGGAGAGAGATTCTCCCATTTTACAGTTGATGTGAAAAGTATTTGCTGATTCTGAGTGGTATCAACTGACTGTTCAAAGATATCACACACTCTTCAGAGAGAACTTTGATTATTTACGTGTTCATGATGATGAATATTGAAGTGCTCGCATTCACAGGCACCTGGAATAGGAAGGAAAAAGGAAACAGGATAAACTAGCTTAGGTTATTACACGATGATTTGAATGAGAGTATCCACACTGATCAGGAATGCAGCAATTCGGATTTTGCATCTTATTTTGATTAGGTGATGAAAAATGCCAAGGAAATATCTCTTCATTGAGTTTTAGTCTGTATATACACGTATATAGTTGTTAAGCTACATGGGCTCTATGCTGTCACAGCAGTCTTGGAGCCTTTCCTAAGTGTCTCAGGCGATGCTCGCTGTGAAATGCAGGCTAGAAAGCCTGTCCTTAATTGCACACAGTGGAGAGCGCAATATATGACACCAAAGAGCCTATAAGATCTTTAGGAATTGGTTTGGGTATAAGGAGGAACGCTAAGAACTGCCATCCAATTGCTCCTCGCTCTTCAGCTGTTTTTCCCAGCAGAATTCCATGCCCACTCGTTTGATGGTGGGGATATAAAGAAGTGGTCAGCAGCCTGCAGGAGACTTTAAGGAGATCTTGCTGGGCTGTCTGAAATCCTGGGGCTTGCTGAGCCCTAATCACATGCAGCTGTGCTCAAAATCCCAGCTCCAGAAAACGGGAGGGAGCTAAAAGCATCACATTCATGGAGATTTGCATATGTTGGATGGATTAAAATGCTTCTTAACCCTCCAAGGTGGAATGTAAAGGGGAAAAAAAAGTCATGTTTGCCTAGTATGCCAGTGATTTGGAGGGCTGGGTCTCCCTTCTTGCCACCCCCAGGCAGAGGCTGGAGAGAGAGAAGAGGGAACGTTCCAGGTAAATGTTAATTAAATGTAACCCGCGTTGCGAATTGTCCCAGAAGTGATGCTCTATGGTTGATTTTGCACCTGGAAAAGAAGAAAAACTGCTCCGTGTAAGTGACATCAAATAGTTTGAACAGTTTTAAAGTGCATGGCACCAGAAGTTGCAGTTAGATTTCTAGATTTTCTGAGATTTCTTCTAGATTTTCTTAGAAAATACAACTAAGAAACTACATGCATTTTTAGGGGCCGGAATAGCATTGCATGTTGGGTGCTTGCACTGTGATGGCTGCAATGTAGGGGTTAACAAAGATTAGACTCAACTACCCCGAGGAAGGGAGTCTCTGGTATCAATAATGTTCTTGCTGACCCACATGTGCCGTTCTCACCTGGGTAAAGTCTTTATATTGCCATTGCAGGACTAGGAGGAGGATCTTGCTGAGCACTAAAACTCCTCAAAAAAAAAGCTTTTGCTAAAAAGAGAGATTTTTACATTGCCAGCCTTCTCCATGGAGCCACAGTCCTTGCAATGCTCTGTGCTGAGCGCTGCCTTTCCGCTGCTTAATTAGGCTGAGCATGACTTGGACCCCTATTAAGCTGGTGGGGGCTCATTAGGGAGAGCAGAGGAACAAAGAGGACAGGGAGGATGTTTCAAAGAAAAGAAATGGGGAAAGACGAGTGGTGACGGTCCCGTGTGAGCCCCGGGGCTCCCCTTGGCACTGCGGCACTGCTGGGAGCTGATCCGGGTCGGAACCCCGTGCGCTGGGCTTAAAAAGGGACCCAGGGCCATGGGGCAGAGCAAGAGCGGAGCGAGCCCAGGAGCTGATGGTCAGGCAAAACTCTTGCTTAAAAAAGGGATTTTATATTGCCAACTTTTGGGGTTTTGTTTTGTTTTTCAATATTTATGTATTTTGAAAAAAGAAAATCCTTGTAACCTCAAAAATTTGCACTTGTGGAGCTGAGACCACTTCTGAGTGTGAAGGTCCCTGGCTGGGTCACCTTCCCATGATCACTTTGCATTAGTGGTGCGAAGTGCTGGAAAAATAATCAGGGAAAAGTGTCTTGTACCTGAAACCTCTTTCTTTTTGCTGTAGGATCCTTCTGCAAGAGAAAAAAAGAAAGGCATGAATACTCCGCTGTGGAAATGCACCGTTTTTCACCCAATCTTCGGTGCGAAACCCCCCCGGCCCGTGCTCACCCTGCCAGGGCGCGCACGGAAAACGCCGCGGGATGCAGCGGGCCACGACCGAGGTGACACCGGAGCGGCTTTGGAATTGCAATGCTTCCCGGGAAAGAGAGCCAACCTCTCCCCCCGGAGCCCCTCCTGGAAGCTGGAAACTTTTGGCTCAAGAATGCGGCAGGGTTGTCCTCCCGCTACTCCCACTCCTCCGGCACCCCTGCTCCGCGCAAGGCCCTCCCCCTGGCCAGGCTGCATTAAGCTCTACCTTTTTTTCTCTCCTTCGAGGGTGAGGGTTTTATTCCCTTCTTTTCTGCCCAGATCTCCACTAAACAAAGGAGCTCTGGGCACATCACCAGTTCCAGGACCTCAAGGTATTTAAAAAAGTTTCAGACTAAATCCTGACCCGCGTAGCTAAGAGCGGGTTTCTTTCTCTTTATCTCTAATCGCCTTTGCAATTGTTTAACTGCCTTGTTGTATTTTGTTGTGTTTGGAACATTTTTTTTTTCCTAATTAATTCAATTCGGACACTTAACGGCATGGTTCTGTCCTGTCTTTCCTGACCCTCCTCCAAACTCGTAGCTCAGTTTTGAATCGGCCCCAGCGACTGATTCGCTCCCTGCTTTGCCATCGTGCCGCTCACCAACGGTGTGCGGAGGAATTTCTCCAAGCTGAAAATACTTTCGGAGTCTTTTTTCCCCCCTCCTTTTTAAAAACTCTCTCCTGATGGTGCAAATGACTTTTCCAGGCTCTCCCAGCTGGACTCGTGTTCGCGCTCTCCGCGTACGTGCCCGCGTAGCGAGCGCTGCTCCCGCTTCTCCGCAGGGAAATGGATGCACTGGGGAGCCCTTTGGGGTTAACATCTCCGTGTAGAGGCTGGGGGCATCCCGAGGTGGAAAACTCGATGCTTTTTGGCCACCCCGTTGCCTTTTGTCCCGGGGAGGGGACCGCGGCCGGTCGCTCGCAGCCCGGCGCGCGCCGCCGAGCCGGAGCCCGCGGGGCTCCTTTGTCTCTGCTCCCAGCCCGGCCGTCCCCGTCCCGCTCTGCCTTTCCCATTCCCATCTGGATCCTGCAAAGTCTGCGGAGCGGAGAGCTTCCCAGCTGGGACGGTGCTTTGAAAGCGGGAGGATTTTTTTTTTTTTGGAGGGGGGGTTTGGACACGTTTTCTGCCTTGTCTGGGCTGCTTTTTTTTGCCTGCTTTGGGGCTGGGCTGGAAAGTGCTGCTGTGTGAAGCGAGGGGGACAGTCAGGGGAGGCTCCGGGACCTCCCGGCAGGAAGGCGCTGGGCGGATATTTCCCCCCTGGGGCGGAGGGGACGGTCCCCCCCAGGGCTTTGGAGGTGAGAGGAGCTTTGTGGTCCTGCCCGGCACGGGGTCCCCCTGATCCAGCTGGATGGGGGGGCCGGATGCCTGGGCAGGAGCGGGAAGGAGGGGTTGGGAATGGGAGGGCAGAGGGGGCCGGCACGGGAGCAGAAGGGGGTCCTGCTCGGGGAGCAAGATCTTCTGCAAGCGCCTTTAGAGTCGTCCATGCAGGGTTGCCCGTGGTCCCGTGGTCTCATCCCCAAGCCCTGGTCCTGTCACCCTTGGTCACAGCCCTGGGATTCACTCAGTCCTCGTTGATGGTCACCCAAGTGCCCCATGTCCCCTTCCTCCAGTGCTGCCATATCCAGGCTGAGCTCTTCCCTTCCCCTTACCTGGAGCTGTTCTCTTTGCCACGAAAGGCTGGAGCTCTCCTTGAAACCCAGGAGAACTGGAGTGACTCAAATAAAGCTGTTCCAAAGACCAATGTGTGTCCCTCCCAAGAAAAGGAGAAGGGAACATGCCTGTCTCCTCTCCAGAAAGTTTTATGTTCATCGGGAGCAATCTACATGGACTTGCTTAGGGCAAAACGTCTTTAGAGAATGAGGATCTGTGATTTTGGCGCAAACCCTAGGTCTGGTCCTTGCCCGTGTATGGTCCAGCTCACAGCTTCATTGATGGCAGCAGAGTCTCCCAGGGAAGTGGTGGCTTCCCAGTGCTCACCCTGAGCTCTACCCCAAGGCCGGGTTCCCTGCGGCTGCTTTTGGGCAGCTCTTAGCCCCATCTCTGCCTTGACAGAGACTTTGGACCCTGCATCCCTCCTCTGTTCCACAGCTTCTCATGCTCCTCTGCTCAAGTTCTCTTCCACCATGCTTCTTGTACCCATGTTCCCTTGGATGTGCTACCAGCAGGTCTTCAACCACAAAGGCAGGAAAAAAAGGAATGCCTGGGCAGAACTGTGGCTTGGAGCTCCTCTATTGGCTTCCAGCTCTTGGGAAAGGAAGTCTTTGGCAATGATGTGGTGGGGAAGGAGAGCATGAGTACGTTGGCTGCATGCCCGAGGAGCCAACCTCGGTGTGATGTTTATGACCTCACTGTATTAATTCTGGGGAGGGACAGGCTGGGATGAGCGATCATTTTATAAATGTGAAAACCCTTAAGAACCCTTGTGTGTCTCTCTCTTTTTTTCCTCCATCTCTGCTTCTAGACGGGGAACGGCAGGACGGCATCTTGGCACGTAGAGGCTGCTGCCAAAACCCATCCTCCACCCAGGCAGCAGGGACCCTCCAGCTGGAAGAAGCTTTCAGGGCACCAAGGGAATCACGGAATCCGTGCCACCATGGGGGTATTATGGCTGGCAAGGTTCATGCTGGGATGTACAGCGGTTTTGTATGTGGAACAAGCCCAGGCTCAATACGAAGGGGACTTGCAGACAGACAGATTTGCAGGCTATGAGGAAAGACAGCCAGCAAACAGAGTGAGAAGAAGAGGCCAAGACACTTTACGAGGGTACGTTTAATGTTCTTTTCTATTTTATGATGCAGAACTCGGGTTAGTACCGTAGCAATAGAGACCTGCTTGCAGAATTGGCTTTTATGGATTTTCCTTGAGCTCAAGGAGTCCTGCTTGCAGGAAGAATGCCGGGTGTTTGCATGGCTGCTGTGGGGCTTTGCACCCTCACTCCAAGGGACATTGGTCACTCCGAGGTTGGGCTTTGGGTTGCCCTCAGCTCTCTGCTACCCAGCGACTGATTCGCTCCCTGCTTTGCCATCGTGCCGCTCACCAACGGTGTGCGGAGGAATTTCTCCAAGCTGAAAATACTTTCGGAGTCTTTTTTCCCCCCTCCTTTTTAAAGACTCTCTCCTGATGGTGCAAATGACTTTTCCAGGCTCTCCCAGCTGGACTCGTGTTCGCGCTCTCCGCGTACGTGCCCGCGTAGCGAGCGCTGCTCCCGCTTCTCCGCAGGGAAATGGATGCACTGGGGAGCCCTTTGGGGTTAACATCTCCGTGTAGAGGCTGGGGGCATCCCGAGGTGGAAAACTCGATGCTTTTTGGCCACCCCGTTGCCTTTTGTCCCGGGGAGGGGACCGCGGCCGGTCGCTCGCAGCCCGGCGCGCGCAGCCGAGCCGGAGCCCGCGGGGCTCCTTTGTCTCTGCTCCCAGCCCGGCCGTCCCCGTCCCGCTCTGCCTTTCCCATTCCCATCTGGATCCTGCAAAGTCTGCGGAGTGGAGAGCTTCCCAGCTGGGACGGTGCTTTGAAAGCGGGAGGATTTTTTTTTTTTTGGAGGGGGGGTTTGGACACGTTTTCTGCCTTGTCTGGGCTGCTTTTTTTTGCCTGCTTTGGGGCTGGGCTGGAAAGTGCTGCTGTGTGAAGCGAGGGGGACAGTCAGGGGAGGCTCCGGGACCTCCCGGCAGGAAGGCGCTGGGCGGATATTTCCCCCCTGGGGCGGAGGGGACGGTCCCCCCCAGGGCTTTGGAGGTGAGAGGAGCTTTGTGGTCCTGCCCGGCACGGGGTCCCCCTGATCCAGCTGGATGGGGGGGCAGAGGAGGCCTGGGCAGGAGCGGGAAGGAGGGGTTGGGAATGGGGGGGCAGAGGGGGCCGGCGCGGGAGCAGAAGGGGGTCCTGCTCGGGGAGCAAGATCTTCTGCAAGCGCCTTTAGAGTCGTCCATGCAGGGTTGCCCGTGGTCTCATCCCCAAGCCCTGGTCCTGCCATCCTTGGTCACAGCCCTGGGATTCACTCGGTCCTCATTGATGGTCACCCAAGTGCCCCATGTCCCCTTCCTCCAGTGCTGCCATATCCAGGCTGAGCTCTTCCCTTCCCCTTACCTGGAGCTGTTCTCTTTGCCACGAAAGGCTGGAGCTCTCCTTGAAACCCAGGAGAACTGGAGTGACTCAAATAAAGCTGTTCCAAAGACCAATGTGTGTCCCTCCCAAGAAAAGGAGAAGGGAACATGCCTGTCTCCTCTCCAGAAAGTTTTATGTTCATCGGGAGCAATCTACACGGACTTGCTTAGGGCAAAACGTCTTTAGAGAATGAGGATCTGTGATTTTGGCGCAAACCCTAGGTCTGGTCCTTGCCCGTGTATGGTCCAGCTCACAGCTTCATTGATGGCAGCAGAGTCTCCCAGGGAAGTGGTGGCTTCCCAGTGCTCACCCTGAGCTCTACCCCAAGGCCAGGTTGAGAATCTTCCCTGCGGCTGCTTTTGGGCAGCTCTTAGCCCCATCTCTGCCTTGACAGAGACTTTGGACCCTGCATCCCTCCTCTGTTCCACAGCTTCTCATGCTCCTCTGCTCAAGTTCTCTTCCACCATGCTTCTTGTACCCATGTTCCCTTGGATGTGCTACCAGCAGGTCTTCAACCACAAAGGCAGGAAAAAAAGGAATGCCTGGGCAGAACTGTGGCTTGGAGCTCCTCTATTGGCTTCCAGCTCTTGGGAAAGGAAGTCTTTGGCAATGATGTGGTGGGGAAGGAGAGCATGAGTACGTTGGCTGCATGCCCGAGGAGCCAACCTCGGTGTGATGTTTATGACCTCACTGTATTAATTCTGGGGAGGGACAGGCTGGGATGAGCGATCATTTTATAAATGTGAAAACCCTTAAGAACCCTTGTGTGTCTCTCTCTTTTTTTCCTCCATCTCTGCTTCTAGACCGGGACCGGCAGGACGGCATCTTGGCACGTAGAGGCTGCTGCCAAAACCCATCCTCCACCCAGGCAGCAGGGACCCTCCAGCTGGAAGAAGCTTTCAGGGCACCAAGGGAATCACGGAATCCGTGCCACCATGGGGGTATTATGGCTGGCAAGGTTCATGCTGGGATGTACAGCGGTTTTGTATGTGGAACAAGCCCAGGCTCAATACGAAGGGGACTTGCAGACAGACAGATTTGCAGGCTATGAGGAAAGACAGCCAGCAAACAGAGTGAGAAGAAGAGGCCAAGACACTTTACGAGGGTACGTTTAATGTTCTTTTCTATTTTATGATGCAGAACTCGGGTTAGTACCGTAGCAATAGAGACCTGCTTGCAGAATTGGCTTTTATGGATTTTCCTTGAGCTCAAGGAGTCCTGCTTGCAGGAAGAATGCCGGGTGTTTGCATGGCTGCTGTGGGGCTTTGCACCCTCACTCCAAGGGACATTGGTCACTCCGAGGTTGGGCTTTGGGTTGCCCTCAGCTCTCTGCTACCAGCTGAGGCTCAGGAGCTCATTGCCCCTCTTGGTTGCCCTTAGAGGATGGGCTAGGTCTGGAGAGGATGTGGCTCTCTGTAATGGGCAGCTGTCTGTGTTGAGTTTCCTGCTGTGACTTATGGTGGTGGCTCCATCCATAGGCAGATGGATGCTGATGGATGATGCTCACGGACAGAGCAGGACCTGTGAGCAGCTCCATGCGTGGACGGAGACAGGGCTCAGCTCGAGAAGCCTGTGGCTTGTGCTGCAGCTTAGCTGCCTTTTCCAGCTCTCAGGATGGTCCCTGGCCCCGGCCTCAGCTCTGGGTTATTTTAAGTCTTCCTGGCTGCCGTTCTTGGAAGGAGTTCCCGTGTCGGCGGGCAGAATCGGAGCAGAACGTGTTACACGCACAACGGTCGGGCTGCGCCAAAGTCCTGCCGGGGAACGCATCTCGAGAGGGCCGGAATGCGATGCCCTCATCCCGGGCAGCCCAATGGGAAGTGCTGGGACTGGATCCGGAGCAATGGAGCTGCCGGGACAGGGCCGGGGTTCTGGCTGCATCTGCTCTTGCAGTTCGGCCACTCGCTAGGGTGGTTGTGGGTTCTGAGACAGGGTGGACAGTGACTGCCCTGTCGGGTCTTATCTTCTAAAAACGGGCTAAGAAAGCAGCTCTTAACTCGCTCACGGGTACGGGAGCCCTGGTGTGTCCCAGCATGTGTGTGACCGGTAACGCTCCTCTCTGAGCATGATCATCCCTAAGATAAAAGATCCCAAATCTTTACATCCGAAGGGGGTGTAAGCCACTTCTGGAGCTCAGTGACAAAAGTTACCAGATCGTGTTGTCAAAAATGACTTGACAGCTCAAATCCTTTTAACTTTCGACGTGTCTGAAGTGTCCAAATACCAAGTACCCTTAAAAAATGCAGACCAAATTCCCAGGTCAGAAATGTTTCTGAAAACTTTTGTCTACTTTAAAGCCTCAGACATTACCCAAGACTCAAAGCAAAACCAAATTAGAGTTGTGCAAGATCCTAGAGGCCACACTGTGAGTTTATGGTTGCGTTGGGCCTGAAGTGTCTGGTTCCCAGTCCCCTGCTGAGCATTAAGGACCACACTGCCACCTCCTTCATTTTCCCTGCTTTCCTAACACCCTCTGAAGCAGATGCTGTGGGCAGAGAGAAGGTCCCACAGGGATAAGTGCAAGCGCCGTTCAAGGAAGTCTGTGCAACTGGAAAATAAGACAATGGAAAAATCATTGTTCCTTGGCTCTTGGGAGAGCGGTCTTGTTGCAAAGGATGGAATCCTGATGGGAGCACAGGGAGAGCTGGCAAGTCCCAGGGTGGTTGGAACCTCTGCCCATGGTGCTTCCGTGCTCTGTGTCGAGTGACCCAACACGTCTCCTAGGTTTTGTGCCCAAATCTTCCCTTTGGGATTTCTAGCCCTTCGGCTAGCGAGCTCTTTCAAATCTCATTTTCCAAGCAGTGATAAAACCACTTGAGATGAGAAATCTATTGAAGAATGATGTTTTAAGGGATGTTTTACTGGGCTCAGAAAGTGGTCACAGATGTCCCCAGCTGCAATGTTGTAACTGGGCCTGGCAGCCATCTCCTGCAGAGTCCCAGACCCAGTCATTTTCTCTGTAGACTTCCCAAATGGTTTTGGTTCCTCATCCTTTTTCTGTGTATGGAAGCAATTCCAGAGAGCTCCAGTTTTGGGTCAACTTTTTGCCTGACCTGAGTTTTGCTACCTTAGCTCCTCCACGTTCCTTGCTGCTGTAAAAACCAACTGTATATGATCCCCTTCTTTGAGGAAACCATCTAAGTCATCATTTTAGGATTGTTTAATCACAGACTGTTATTGTTCTTTTGTTAGTGCAGTAAATCTAAGTGAAAGTATGGGTAGGTTTGTATTTTTTTTTTGATTTTGGTATTATTTTATAGTGTAGGCATGCAAGTGACTTATCCCAGTGACAGTGAGCCCTTGAATCCTCTCTTCGGTAATGACAACTTGTCAGACACTTGAACCTCTAAATGTATTTATCTATAGAGTTTATTCTAATAGTGTTTATGACACTGTTTCAAATACTGGCTTTGGAACTGGTTTCAAAGACTTGCAACTTCTCAGAAAGATGCTCTAGCTTGAATTTAACTTTTATATGGAATATCTTTGGTGCTAATTATTTCTTTCAAGTATCTCCTGCTTCTGGGCACGTAGCACAACCTCCTGCAGCAGCAGTATGAGGGTTTCCCAGGAAAGCCTGGAGAAATCTCAGGGCATCAGAGCTTGTGTGTTAGGAGAGCAGCACAAGATACCTGCTTTCTTTTGGTGATTAGTCAAATGGTACTAATAGAAATACAGAGAATATTTTAATGTCATAGAGCTCATGGGAAGAATCTGCTTTCTAACGCTGTATTGACCCACATGAGCTCTGCAAGATAAACAAGGGACTGCTGTAGACAACCTGGAGTAGTGAGTGCTGGTTGGTAAAAGAGGCTTCAGCAATGCAGGAAGAAAGATTATATATTTTTGTTGGAAAATATCACTTGGAGCTCTGTTACCACCCCGATCTCCTTTAATAACGGGTAAAACATTAAATAAATGCAAAACAAACATGCCTGTGATTCACCAATGCCATTACAAATAGCAACTATTAAAGTAATATGGAGTGATAAATCACAGCCAAAGCAATGATTTAATCTGTCCTTAAACCCATTAAAGTAGAGACAATTTAAAGTGACTGTCTCCTGAAAGGAACAACACTGACAAATCCATTTACGAGGCAAGATTTGAATGGGATTATTAGTTTAATGAACTATTGAATAGTTTCCAAGAGCATGAATGTGGTTAACAAAGGGCAAGAGAAGATGATTAGTCTGCAGCCAGCTGAGCTGCAGGATGATTTCCTGTAGGTTCAGGGCTGCCTGTTTTTTCAAGCCAGAATAAAGGCTCATCTATAGCCTGAGGTTAAACACAATGAATTATGTCAAGCCCATTACTTATGAAATGGCCCCTGCAATTGAGAAGATGGATGACGAGAGGCTGTTTGGGGAAGAAAGGTGTTTGTCAGATGTCTACGGTCTCTCTGGCTTGCTCAAGAGGTGGAAAGGGGCCTGTAGGAGTTGTGGGGAATACGGGGAGCTCATTGTAGCTCTACTCTAGGCTTCTGGCATCTTCCTTTCCAGCTCCAGGCTGGAGAAGTTAGAGGAGGGACCCAGGGAATCCCACAGGAATCTCCGAACGGCACCGGAGGATTTGCTGGGATGTAGGTAGAGGCTTCACTGGCACCTAAACTTGGAGGTTCAGATGCAGCAGAAGGGAGAAGGCCAAGGCTGTGGTCCTGGCTTTCATGTGGAGCTGGTGCTGTGGTGGTGTCCGATGGTAGAGGATGGTTGGATGTGGCAAGGACCAGCCTCACCACATTATTGGTCCACTCTGAGATGTGTGCGGAGAGCAGATGAGCTCAAGCAGCCTTTAAAGCAGAGCTGAAAGCACTGCAGTATCCCAGGCAGTTCAGCACAAAAATTATTAGCTCTCTTCTGCTTTCCTGCCCCTGGGGAATGGATTCTTGCCCCAAAACTGCTCATTCCTTCATGCTATGGCGGGCGTCAGCCCCGATCGCATTCCTGACCTGGATTGCTGAATGCTTGTGGGAAGGACGGTGCGGTCCTGGAGCGCAGCATGGGGACAGGACAGGGCTCTTCTTCCCAAGGGCTAAACCAACTTGTGTTGGCCCCAAGTCCTGTAGAACTAGAACACGGTGAAACCACAGCCCTGTCCCTTGTGTCTCGTGGAGCTTGCTGCTCACCTAAGTAGTATTAACCTTCCTAATTTGACCTAAAAAGGCAAATCAATCTCTAGGATGTGTGTTTCCATACACAAACGCTCTGCTCTTACCACAACCAGGTTTATTTAGGGCCAGCAGTACCTATAATTTCCTCTGCACAGTGACTTTGGTTTTCTTTTAGGAGAAACATGTGCCTTGAAGCTGCACTGTTGGCCCAAGCACCACTGTCACTGTCAGACAATTCATGATCCAGGGCCTGAATCTGCTCCTGCTATGTTCAAGGACAATGTTTTAGCTGACTCCATTCAAAAGAATAAGGCTGAAACAGCAGGCAGCAAATTGTACTCAGTGTTTCCAGCTCTGTTGCTACTCTGGGTCCAGTGAGGGGTATTGATTTCCTCCAAGCACTTGAGTCAGAGGCCTTTAAAATGCAGGAGAAGCACAGCTTTCATGTCTTACATAGAAAGAAATCATTTGTTTGACCTTGGGGATGTAGAAAAACACCTTGAAAATACACATATCCACAGAAAAGTGAGCAAACTTGAGCAGCTTTAGGAGGCACTTCTCCCCTTAGACACAACAAGGAAGACTCTGTCAAGAGAGAGCATGGACAAACTCTACTTTTCTTCCCTTCTCCCACCACCTTCCCACCCTAGCATTGGTCTCCAGGCTCCAAGGCTTGTTAGATGCTCAGTGGAGGTGCAATCCGAGCGTCTGGTAGTGTGATCCAGTTCCCTCTTTAGCACATCACGACTGCTTCCAGGCCCACGTACGCCACACATGAAAACCCTGATATTTGGTCAAAAAGCCAGAGATCAAATATTACAAACCTAACAAGAACAGGAACAAAATGAAGGCGACAGATGGAGACTTCTGCCTTTGAACTCTTGTTCCCACATTTCCCTGGTGTCTTGATTTATATTGTGAAATGGTTGATCTTGGACTTCTGGTCTGGTTTCTCTTGTTATTGCCAGGAAACATGAAGGCAGGTATTGGCCTACAAGATATAGGGATTTTGTTTGGAAGCTTTAAGAACTGGATTTTTGATTTATTTAAGAATTTAAGGAGGAAAAACGATGGAAGACTTCATATTGCTGCTTTCCAAATGAAACTGTTGTGCAGTTCCTGGCAGTCAATTGAATTTTAAATCTAACTCTTCTCTATAATTCCTTGCTGATGTATAGGATTTAAACTTAATATTACACAGATAAGAGAAGACTTTCTTTACCATTATCCGTACAAAATATATAAAGTTCCAAATAAGAGAAAGAAAAACAACTGTTGAAAAGACTTTGTAGATGCAAACATTATTGAGCTTGAACTCAGCACCAACCAAAGTAGATGCTTCCAAAAGCTACACGGATTCTTTTGTAAGGCTTTCCTTGCCTTTTTTTTCTTCATTCCTTTTATGAAACTGAAGAATAGCTATATATTCTTTTAAAAATAATTCTTTCTCTCTCTTTAATTGTATTTTGTAGCTATACTTGCCATAGAGACAGTCTTGTGTTTCTGAAAAGGGGGATTTCTTTTTGACTCATGTTCATCTTCTAGGTCTCCATAATGGAGATAATGCTTGAAAAAAATTGAGATGAAAGGTGTTTTTGGTGGGGCAGGTGTAGAAATACTTTGTGCAATTCTTTCCAAGCAAAGGAAACCTGCTTTTTTCTACTAGCAAGGTAAAAAGCAATGTGACTTCTGCTCGTTTCTCCATGACTTTACCTGTGGCCAAGGGATCTCAGATCAGCCTGGTCAGCTGAAAAAGAGGAATGGGGCTTGGGATACGGGGATCTGCAGTCTTTGCAGGCAGCATTCCTGGGTCTGAGCTGGCCCGTTCCCACAGTACCCAGAGCTGTCTTCTGCTCTGAATTATTTTTGGAAATCCAGCCCTAAGCACTCACACAGAAAGAGTTCCAGCAAACATCAAGAAGACCTACTCCATCTCTGTTGGAGAGAAGTGATACACCAGACTGCTCATTTATAGGATAAATATAGAAAGCAGAGAAATAATCTCATGAAAATAATCCTTTTTGTCTCTTTTCTTTGCTCCTGTCTTTGACCCTGTAGGAGTCATTATATATAAAGGTATTAGCCATTACCAATGAAGCATGAGGCAAGGCCATCCTGAAGTGGTTTTAGGTTTTGTTGGGCAAAGAGTGCCCAACCTCAGGGATGTGAAGCCTGCTGCAGTTTGGGTATTATTGAGTGCTATAGATAAATGAACCATCACTCAGCCCAGCAACCCATTTCGGGCTGGGAATACTCATGTATTGCCAATCTCACCCAGCAAAGGAGCTGCTGCCAGTTTTAAGGCATGTGGCTTTCCTGGTGCTAACAGAAAGCTGGCACCTCTGCACCTTTAAAAACAAAATCCTAGAACCCAAAATAAATTGCAGCCCCTGGGACTTGAACTCGTTCCTACAACCTAAACATAAGTGGGGCTGCTCTGCAAAGTAAAAGTAGGATTTCTCAAGCAGGAGAAATGAAGCACTTCCTTTGCAGCAATGACTGAATGTCCTCCTGTTAAAAACTGGATATTTCTCCCTTTGTGTATTTATTTCTGATAGGAAGAGCTGGTTTCTCCAGTGGCATTGCTCTATTTTGCATTTGCAAACTACTGCTCAAGCTCTATTACTGCATGAACATGCAGAGCCCTGGGGAAGTAGATAGTGCATACAGCATGATCCTCAGCTTGTAAAACAAAATGCTCTAGGAAATACTGCTTTCTGCTGAGCATTTCAGGGGGTTGATGAGCCAAGATCTTAGTGGACACATATAGGCTAAGGATCCAAGATATATTCAAAAAAAATCTGTTCTTGTGCTATGAGGCAATACCAAAATCTTGTTGGTTGAAGATGGTCAGAGCAGGCACAGATTATGGACTCATGTGATCCGTTCTACGGGGAGCAGTGGGCAGTCAAGGCTTGCTAAGGGCCAGCACCACCTTCACTGGCTCCAACATTTTCCAGATGAATGTCTGGCAGTGTCCGATGAGGCTTCTCCACAGGGAAAGGTGCCAGGTGTGTGTCCTGCAAACAGGATCATTCCAGAAGGCCTAGGAGAACTCCTTTTCACAGCCTATCTTCTTTTAGTCACTCCTTTTAATGCTCTGGGGCTGTCTTTGTCTGCATTTTTATTTTTATTTCTATTTTTATTAAGGCAACGCTTGCCATGGGCATGTCCCTCGGTGGGGACACGCAGCTGAGCTCCGTGTTTTTGGCAGGGCTCTTCTTGGGAAGGGACAGGGAACCAGGGTCTGCCCTCAGCTGGGGTACACAGAGCAGTCTGCTCTCCCAAATGAAGCCCAGGCTTTTGGTGGTTGCTACCCAAACTAGAGCCATGGGGAGATCAGGGTCAACTTGAGATGCCTAAAAGCCACTAGAGAGAAGTCCGTGTCTTGTTGCTTCCAGATATACTTTTCCCTTTAAGTATATCCAAAGGATAGACAGTTGACATCAGAGTTTCAGGGTGTTTTGGTGGGAGGTGAGGCTTCATTTTGGTAGAACAGTGACCTGAATACCACTGTCTGTAGATCTTTAATGGAGATGCTCCAACTTGAGTTTGCAAGCAGGAGCCCCAGGTGGATGGAGGGTGAGGACAGCTCACACCTGGGCCTCTGAAAAAGGCCCAAATGGGGATTGGTCTCAGCTGTGGTTTCCTCCCAGTTGCCATCTGCCAGCAGCAGAGCTCTTACAAACCTACAGGGAAACCAAGAGGGAATGTTCCCTGGAAAACAGAGCGAAGGGGTTGGTGTAATTGGAGGCTAGGGATGATATGCCGAGGTTGTTTGCAGGGTTGATTCTGCAAAACTATGTGGATTATTTCCTTTGCTTTTCCAAGAGAAAAGTAGAATGATGTAACAGTCTATGGAGGTGCAACTGGGGGAAGAGACTTTCCAATCTGGGGACTCTTCTACTGAGTAAGCAGAGCCTTGAAAAGATCTGATGGCTGGAGGTAGAAGTGGGATAAACTTGGGCCTGCTCCCCCCAAAAGCATATGCTTTTGATGCAAGGATAATTCCTCACTAGAAAGCTTTACCTACATGTACCCTGGTGATTTTAGGTCAAATGCTGCTGCTTTTTTAAAAGATGTGATTCCTCACGGCTTTTATGAAAGAGGTTTGTGATTTGATGACCAGGGTCAATAAACAGTGTCGGATGTTGCTTGGGTTTGTGGTTTTCATGGTTTTGTTCAGCAGTTTTTCTTGGAAAGCTGCAGCTGGCTTGTGGATGTGCAGCATGATGCACTGGGGTGAAAATGCTGTGCTGAAGTGTATACCTGGGCAGGATCTCTTCCTTCTTTAATTATTTTGTTGGTTTAATCAATCAAATGAATTGAAGACCATGACTGGTCTGCCTGTATGATAGGTTGGAGTGTGCCACTTGCATTGATGATTTTTAAAGACTTCCCATATAACTCCTGATCCTCAACACTCTCACAAAGCTGCTGAAATAACTTATGGTGGCTTCTTTTGGTGGGAATTAGAAAACGTGGCCTGTTTAGACTTAGAGTGAAGGAGAAGAATTTGGCTAAGAAATGTCATGCAAGAGGCTGTGTTCTCATCTAGCAGTGATATGTGGTGGATTCATCCAATGTACGGCACAGAAACGGAGGAAAAAATTGTTTTTAATTTTCAGACCCAATGTTTGTGGCTCAAGGTTTCACTCCTACTGCTGCCCGGGCTGGAAAACGCTGCCTGGAGGGAACCAATGCATCGTCCGTGAGTATCGATTTTCTTGTTAAGGGACCAAGTGAACTAAGTGCCACGTGGGAAGGAATCAGCATCTCACACTGGAGGAGATGACAAAACATTTCATAACCCACTGAAACGGGAGCAGTTGTTGTCAGCAGGTCTCATCTCTTGATTAAAACATTGTGGTTACAATTGGGCCCGTTGAATGTGTGGCCTTTTATCTGCTGCCAAATTGCCACTGTGTTCCTTGGGGCTTGACAGCTTGTGCTCCTGTTTTAGAAGACCAGCCTACAAAAAAAAGCTATCGGTGACTTCCGAGAAAGTTATTTTGGAGCTTCTTTTGTAGGTAAAATGATTTACTTAGTTGACAGTTAGGTGCTGACATTGCAAATGTGTTGCCTTGAGAAGGTGCCTGCTTGCGGGACTCTGCATCTTCCTGTGAATGACCTGTTTTTAAAGCAGGATGATGATTTAGGTGGATCACACCTTTGTTTCCATAGGTAGCTCTTCTTATTTGGAGCAGAGCTTGCTTTTACTAAGAAGTACCGAGCGCCTGTAAAATCCATTAAGGTGGATAGGACCTGAAGCTGGTGATTCCCATTTCTCCAGGGCATAGACATGAGCTATGGGGAGATAGATGAGCCTCCCCTTTGGAGGATGCTTCCATGGGAAATAAAAGTCAACACAAGGGTCAACAAATATGATCCTCCTCACTGAAGACAATATAGATAATTGCCCCTGAATTTGAATATTTTACTTGCCTGAAAAATAGGTGCTCAGTGGCATGTGGGGTTAGTGACATCCTGCTGATTTCCTCCTACCTGTGAAATGTGCCATCTGGACTCCCTATCCCCAGGGAACCAATACTGTAACTGCATTTAGGAAGCACACAGAGATGAGATGCTTTCACGGAGAGCTTTGTAGTAAGATCTGTGCTTACACAGGTGGAGGAGTTCTGCCAGCTCTGCTCTTGGCTCCCCTGGCACAGGAAGGGGAAGAGATTAGCAGGGGTCCCAGCCAAGAAGCAGGGGCTGATACGAAGGCATCATTCCAAGGCATCACTTAGTGCTTTGGGCTCAACCTGGCGTGTTGCATCTGAGCAGCTGTGAGATTTGTTCAGCCCTGTTTCGGGCTGAGGAACACTTCATGGCAGCACAAAAATTGCCAGGAAAAGAGCAACCTGATGCAGTGGAAAGGTCACTTGTCTCTGCTAAGACACGTTCAAAGCAGGCAGGAATAGGGACATGTGTCACCCCTTCCCCATCCTCTGCTGGGGGGAAAATGCAATGTGCTAAAAGGACTTGCTGTAATCTGTGATTAAAGGAAGATGTCTCCAGAAACTCGCTCCTTGTGTAAGAGCGGGTCCTTCTCATGATTGCTCTGCCCAAGCTGAGCTCTTCAAGGGGTTTCCCCACCTCTAGGGTTCTTCTTAGAAATAAGTGAATTAATTTCCTTTTGGCCATCAAAACCATGATGTGAGCAAGCTCACAATGTAGCATGTTGTGTTAATCATTGTCTCCGTCTCTTCCTTCAGCAATTTGCAGGAATTCTTGTGGTGATGGGTTTTGTTCAAGGCCAAACATGTGCACGTGCTCCAATGGACAACTTTCTCCCAACTGTGGTTCAGCTGGAGGTAAGAGAATATCATTGTTGACTTTTTTTCCTTCTTCTTCAAAAGTTATTTGCCCTCTTAAAAAATCTGTAGTCACAATGAAGGCAATGAAAATCTCTTTGCTTCCCCAAAATACTGTGGGTTTGGGGAACCAAGCTAGGATCTCAATTGGGCGGTACTTTTCATTTTGAATCGTGCTTTTACTGGAAGGTTCCTCATTGCCTGTGTGCCCAGAGAACTGGTAACGTGCCTGCAATTCCCTGGGAGAAGGTTGAATAAGAACCATGAACGCAGACCACATTCTGGGCTGGGTTAGGAGTGTTGTGCCCCAAAAAATCAAAGGAAGATGTTGCCCCCTCTGCTTCTCACTATGAAGATCTGGGCCAGAACTTAGCTCTGGGCCTCCAGTTTAAGAAACCTGAGGAGAAACCAGAGAGAAATCAGCCTCAGGAAACAAAATGGTGAGGGCTTGATGCACATGTCCTCTAGAAGGACTTTAGGAAGTTTTTTAATGTCTTAGATGACCATAGCTTGAGACAAAGAACTCTTCCCCCTTGCTACCCATCTGCAAGCAAGTCACTGCTAACAAAGTGACTCCCAGGCATCCTAGTCCCCTCCAAACTCCAACCCACATCCAGGGTGTGACTCGAGGAAGGAAATTCCCCGAATTTGCTTCCAAAGTGCCACGTTGTGCTCCAGCCCCACAGATGTCCCCAGACAGCGCTCAGCTCGGGAGCCTCTGCGTGCCACCGCTCTGCAAGGCCGCCCAGCGCTTGGCTGGAAGGAAGGTGCTGGAGTCACCGAAGTTTCTGGAGCGAGGGTCCATATGTTAGCAATCAGGCATGAATGCAAGGAATGCTGAAGGCAGTATATACGTTTGGGCATGGGGCTGGCATTCCCCTGAGCCTGGGGGGAATTTCAGCCCCTCTGCAGGGGCTTCATCAAATCTGGTGTTCATTCAGGGCATGTTTGGCTCAAGAATGCTTCAGGGAGGTAAAGCAGGCAAGTTGTGCATTCCAGAGGCAATAAAAGCCACTCTGCTCTCTCTGTCATAACAAAGAGTTGGGTCTCTTACTTGAAGGAGTAAAGAGATTTTAGGAGTAATTTGCAAGTGACTGTTTAGTTAGTAGTAGTCAGTGAGCAAGCAGGAAACCTGTCTGCAAAATCTGCTACTGGAGGGCTAGCAGAACAGCTGCAAATGCTGATCCTTTCAAATAAAATTAGAATTAGTCCAACACAATCATGGCAAAAGTTAACTAGGGGGAGGTACCATTCTTTTTTTTCTTAGAGCTTTGTTCTCTGCTGCCCTGGAAAAGCCTTACAAAGCATAAAGCCTCTAAATTCTTGGATGAAAGATGTTCTTCTGCCTTGTATATGTGCAGGGGCTTCTAACAGGCTCTTCACTGCTGGTCTTGGAGATAAGTCAGATGGTGATGGGACCTCAGGGCCTGTGGCAGAAGTAAGAAATGGGAGCAGCCCTAAGCAGATCTAGTAACAATCTTTGCAAATTAGCTGGGAAAGCTGCGAATGATCAGGGGTCCTATGTGAAAACCCTGGACTCCCAAAACTTCTCAGGTTCATTAAACCTGAGCTCTTGCTGACTGTGTTGACCCCAAGGCATGGGGAAGACAGACAGATGGACAGCACTGATGGACAGACACTTCCAACTTCTCATTTTGTTGGGGCTAGGCAGCCCTCTCAGATTTGCTGTAATTACTCTGCATCGATTAATTGTAGAAAGCAGTGTAGGGTGAGCGTGTGATGGAGATGGTACCGTTTCCTATGCTGGTCCTGTGCCTGACGATGTGGGCCATGCTTTAAAGTGTCCAACATTAGTGCCTTAATGATTCCTTCATCTAAACTTAGCCCAATCTCTGGCTGCAGAGCAGTGGGAATGGTAAATGTCATGATTCCATTCCTTTCCAGTATGGCTTGACTGAATCAATACACAAAATGTGCTGAATCCCTTGAATGCAAAGGGCTGAGATTTCTTGTTCCTCTCCTCTATCGTTCAGGCTTCCTATTAACAAGGCATGAACCATATAATTACCTCTGTTGGCCACTGCTGAGTCCTGTTATCCTTCGGGCAGAATTTTCACTTGTAATGGCCCCAAATCTCTCCTGTTTGAAGCTGGGCAGCCGTTCATGGATGCAGACTCCAGCTCCACCTTTTTCGGGATGCCAAGTCACGGCCCTCCTGGCCCAGGCACATGCAGGAGCTGTGCTGGGCTGCTGGAGTCTCACAGTTTTCACATAACTTCTTATAACCTCAAGTGCTTGCAGTTGGAATTGTCGCATCTTACAAGGGGGAATGCATCGTTCCAGGCTTTGCAGTGAAGAATGAAAATGGTTCGACCTGTGTTTGCGACTCAGTGTTGAGTAGTGAACTATTTAATAGCGCATTTCTTAAGCACAGAGTAGTGATGAATCGATTAAAACCAGCCCTGGATTTTGTCTCCGTCACTGCAACTCTGGGGGAATTATATCCCAGGAACAGTACAAGCCTTTAAATGCCCCATGGTTGATACCCCATCGAGTCTCTCCATGTGCAAATACTTGATTCCCATCACGGACAACTTGTTGCATCTTCTTGTAACATTGCCCTGCTTTCCTCCCCAGTCCAAACCTGCAGTGTGAGATGCATGAACGGTGGGAGCTGCAACGAGGAGTCTTGTCTCTGCCAGAAGGGCTACACTGGAACCTACTGTGGGCAGCGTAAGTACTGCAGCATCTGCTCCGTGTCCTCCCAGCACTGCGTGGGGTGAGCAAGAGAACCACGTTTTGCAGCCTGATGAATGCAGAGCCCAGCTTTGCTTCAGGCATGTGGAATAAACGGCCAGCTAGTATCTTCTCCTCACGTTCCACTGTCTTCGTGTTCTCCTCTCCTTAGATTTGAACATGGTTTTGCCTTTGTGCAATTTTTTATTGGTCTTCTTTCATCTTGGTCTTGACAAGTACGTGTTACTTCTAACCTGAGAGGATTTCCTGTATTCTGGAAGCTCAAATGAAATACGAGTTTAAAGCCCCTTTACAAGTGGACTCTCTGATTAAAAAAAAAGAAAAAAAAAAAAAAGAAAAAGAAAAAAATCATTTTTCTGGTTAAAAAATTCCATGTTTTTCTTTGTATGTTCATTACATGCAAAGCCCTACAAAGTAGCCAATATTCCAAGTCACAGATAGCAGAAATCCACTAACTTCTTCTCTTTTGGAACAGCTGTGTGTGAAAATGGATGTCAGAACGGAGGCCGATGCATTGGGCCCAACCGCTGTGCTTGTGTCTACGGGTTCACCGGCCCCCAGTGCGAGAGAGGTAAGGAATGGATTTTCTTGATGTTATCACTGGCAAAGGAATGCGAGTTGTGTATGAATTTCTACTGAGTTCCTCTGCGTGATTATATGGCTTTTAACTGTATCATTATGCTAGAAATGTTCTCCGAGACCCCTGTCATTAAGGGTGCAGGTGTAAAAGGGGCTGGTGGCTCTGCCTTCAGTGTCTCCAGAACCTCCTTATTCCACATGTGGCTCCTTGTAGCTGTTGCACATGAATAAATCCCTGTGCTGAGTCCAAAAAGGGTGATTTTCTCTAGGTTGTTTCCATGTTTCTAGTCTTGATAACCTGGGAGTGGTTTAGAAATGCCAGTAAAGACTTTTCTGTGGGATCCTCCTAAGGGAATGCGATGCCATCAGGGCCTTCCTAAACACTAATAGAGTGAGGATAGGGAAAAGAAATATATGTTGAAATCATGCAGCTGCCAGCTAATTTTGGTGCCCATCATGAGCTTCACTGAACCTCAGCATTCACTGATGTAGCTCAGCACTGCAAGGACTTCTCAGTGTGTTAACTGCAGCTTCTGTGCAGCAAATAATGTCTCAGGAATTAGGGCCACAGACATTTAGAGATCACACACAAAATGCTGGTTTAATGACCTGGTCAGCTCTGTCAGACGGGAATACAGCTCCTCATACTCGGCTCCCACATCTGCAGGACTATCTGGTTATTTCACAGAATCACAGATCTATTAAGGTTGGCAGGGACCTCTGGCCCTCACCTGGTGCAATTCCTCCCTGTTCAAGCCAGGTTGTCTGGAAAAGGTTGCCCAGGACCCTGTCCTTTTACTGTGAACTATTAAATTCTTGCAGCAACTCAATTAATTCCCTGAATTTGGCCTGTCCTGTGTACTACAGGAAACAACTCCTCTGGAGCAAAGGAAGCAAATAACATCAGATATCAAAAAGTAAGCTATTGATGCTACCAATGCTAGCAAATGATTTTCAAGTGAATGTGGATCTGAAATCCCAAATTCCTACTTTGCAAAATTATTTTTACAATTTATTTCTTGAAAAACAAAGAAAAATATAGCCAGAATTTAAAGTTTTCCATGAAACAGCTTTTATTTTAGTTAAAAAAAAATCAGAAGGAAATATTAGCTAGCGCTATTTATTGTAAACCTCACACAGTTCAGGGCCAGCTACTCATCCAGGATGAATTGAAACAGCTCCATGAAAAACCACAGCTTTTCAGCAGCAGTAATACGGCTCAGGAGCATGTAGCTTTGCTGCATTTTACTCGGCCATCATGCACTGCGTGGCTGAATCAAATTTACCTTTTGGCAGCGTGGTTATGACTGAGGCTCTGATTCTGAGACATGGAATTTCGACCTTTCCTGTTGGCTTGGATGGACATCTCATGACACTATTCTGATATGATGCTTGGCAAGGCTCAGACTGGCACAGAAGTAAAACTGAAACACCAAGTAAATGTCTAAACTCCCGAAATTTGCATCAAATTGCACTGGAAGTATTCTAGCTTTCTAGACTCCTACTTTTCTGGAATGGGACTAATTTCGTTTAACTCCCTGTTCAAGGATTGGCCTGTGCTGCCTTTAATGGCTTTTTACACTCCGGGGGTTAATGGGAACATGATCCAGAGGGTGAGATGGGAATAGCAGTTGGTTTCCGCTAGCCCGGGCACCAGTCTGTCCTGCTGGAATAGCAGCCAGGAGGAAGATGCAGAACCCAAGAGTTGTCCAATGCTCCCTGGGTTGCAAAAGTATCTATTGAGTTTTATTGCCCTTTAAAAGGCTCCCTCTCTGTTTTGAGCCTCCCATTACTCGGTTCAGATATGCGAAATTTCATCTAAATCCTCCATATACATGTATAGAAGCAATATTACATTTTCTCATTCTCCTCCTTTTTATTGTGCTGCAAACATGGATCTTGGTGGAGCATTTATGTCTGTGTATATATATTTTAATCACCCTCCCTGCTTTTCATGTGTGCACACACAGAGGTCTATTGCTTTAGTTGCAGATGCATGACAAGAGCTCACAGATATTTGAAATATTGAGACTCATACATTGATACAGACAGTGACTATATTTGAAAAGATACCTGGAAATTTCTTAAGGAAATTTCTGGATACACTGAAGGTAGGAGGGACTGAAAATCCCAACTGAGATTCCCCTGCCTGAATGGTAGGAGCCAGAGGAGGCAGGAGCAGCAGGGAATGAAGGGGATTGAGCAGGGGCAGACTTTGGAGACATCCTGTATAAAATTCTTTAAATAAAGCGAGCATTTTTACAAAGCCTTTAGAGATTTGGGTTGGTCCAGACTTGTACTAAGAGACAAAACAAGCTCTCCAGCTGTGTATACACAGGTCTTCCCTGCCAAGACAAACAGAGCTTGCTTTCCTAAGAGATATTAAAAGTTGCGCTTTTCAAAGAGGCTTCTGGCTGGGTTGTGTGCGAGTTTGCAGCCAGGTGAGGTGGTTGGGACTGACCTAGTGGCAGTCATTAATGTGGCAAGGAAGATCTTAACCCTTCCATGGAGAAACAGAGCTCCAGGTCCCTCAGTGGGTGTATTAAGAGGCAGTTCGTGAGCACCAGACTTGCTGGAGACGTGCTCGCCGTGGAGTTTTTGTGCGTTTTCTCCATTTTAAACATTCTTCATATTTGTAAGCGTTCTTCAAGGTTGCCAGTAACAGGATACTCCAGTAGCAGCCTTGGAAGCAACATGGCTCCTCCATAGCTCTCAGTTTAACTCTTCGTTTCTTTCCTAAAAACTTTTCTGAAGGATTAATTGAAAGCAGAGCCTGAAACCTACCGGGTTTGTGTGTAGGAATTCCAGTCTTCACCCCAAGGCTCTGTAGCGATGTTCTTGTAGCAGGGCTGGATATATGGTGGAGCGCTCTGGAAAGTCTTCTGGTTCCTGCAAGAACCCCAGCTTGTCGTTCTTGTTGGAATGCCAGACCAGGTTGTCTCATCTTTATGCCTTTACAATCTCTAAATTCCCCAACTTTAGCAGTGTGAAGATGGTTGTCTGCAGTTTTTTTCTGCACTGCAAAGCACAGCACGGTGTCACGATCCCACATTGTTGTATGCACATAAGGTAATGCTATGAAAAGATACTAACTTGTTTCCAGGAACACAGAGCTGCATTAGTTCAGCTCGTGTTTGTGCCAAGGAGTCGGGATTCTCAGAAAGTCTCATTAGCTTTGTACTGATGCAGCTCTCTTGTTTCTAGTTCCAGCACTATTGTGGCCATTAGCTGCTATGTTGCCCAGTGTAGGAGTACTTTTGTGCAGAGGATGGTCTTGGTTTAGACAGGCCAACACGGAAAAATATACCCCCTGTCTTAACAAGGAGGTGGCACTCAACCTACAACTCAGGTTACAGCTGTATTTATATTTTGTACTTCATTTGGCTATAAATCATAAAAAGATATAATTTAAATTTTACCTATAATAATCTCCGTTTTTGGATACTAAGCAACAGCTTCTGCTGCCATCCACTCAACAAGTTGCACATTCAGCTGCTTAGGGCTCAGTCAAAGGCTGCTTTGTAATGGGAGCAATGTAACAACCTTCACACTTCATTCAGGAAACGCTCCACTTCAGAGCTACATACCTTAATAGCTAGGTGCTCAGTGAATCTTAGCATCATTTCCTCCTTCTAATTGACATCTTCTGGGATGAAGAACCAGTGAATATACTGTGTAACTCCAGCAATTTGGGTAATATGAACTCCCATTACGTCAGTGTCGGAGGAAAAGCTACGGTATAGAAAAAATAACTATGGGGCGAGAGACCAGTTCGTTTTTTAATAGTTTTCTGGTGCTTTGAGAAAAAACAAGCAACTCGATGATAATTTCCAGTATTTGGAAATTATCCAGGGGAAAAAAAAAATCCCCAAATCCGAAGACCCTTGCAATTCTGCAAACAATGGGAAGAAGCAGAGGCAGTCGGATATTAATTTAACTCAGTGTGTGGTTCCTCTGATTTGTCTGGTTCAGAAAGTTCTTGCTACATCTGTGTCCTCTCATTTTAATGATGCAAGAGTTCCAAAAGGTTAACCATCAAACTCATGGGGTGCTCTTCCTCGGTGCAAGTATTTCTGGGCTGATCAGAAAGCCGATTGTGCTCTCGGAGCTTTATATAGCTGTTCCCAAGTGTCACCTCCCAGTTAGAGTATAATTCAGGGGAAATTTGTTCGTATTTTGGGATGTGTTAGAGATGCCAGGCAAAGAGAAGCCGAAATTAAGCCCCTCGGTCCTCTAGTGACTAATGAGACTTTGGGTTTTCCATAGCTGCAGCTATTTAAGCCCAAGCTAGACAAACATCTCTTAGGTCTACTTCTAGTAGAGTCCATCCTATTTAAGGGCAGGATACAGCCTTTGTATTTCAGAAGAAGATATGTCAAATTCATGAATTTCAGCTGCCCAGCAGAATTTTTGTTGTTGGGTTATGTATCTCATCTTGGCAAAAAATATCCCCTCTAGACTCTGTCTGGTCATGCCTGCGGTCCACATGTGGTGCAAAGCAACCCCAATCCAGCTGCTCTTCTAAAAGGCCAGATGGTCCCGGGAGACGCACAGTAGATTCAGAGAGGGGAGGAGAGGTGACCTATGTATTTTGCTTCTGAGAAGTCATTTTCTGCCAGAAGCAATGAAAATGTTAAGGTTCCCTTTTTGCTGGATTTTTTTTTCTTTTTTTACGGAGAAAATGCTAAGCCTGCCATGTAGTGTCATGAGGAACTACTAAGGAAGATGCAATGTTTCCATATCCCCTAGTTGATTCTGAGTAGAATTAGCTATCCCATAGCAATATGCCCTAATCTAGGAACATCCACTGTCCTCGTATGCTCTTTCTCCTGATATCCAGGAGCCCTGGTGTCTGCCAAAGGAATCTGTGAGGCTCAAGGCTTCCACTTGGGACAACTTGGGGAATTGGCCGGAGCTATCAACACCTATGTCACCCTCGCCACCTCTGCGTGTGACACACGATAGCTCAGCTGCTAGGGGTGTCCTGAAGCCACGGGGCTTTCCAGAGCCCACAGCACAGCTTGGCAATGTCCCCCCTGCCCCAATCCTCGTTTCTACCATGCACATCCCGGTCGCGTGCTGCAGCGTGTGCTCGGTGCCCGAGATGCTGCTGGAGCGAGGAGCCCTTGGAGGAGGGCTGTGTGCGGAGCGCTAGCTCAGGTTTCACCAGGCTAAGACTTTGACAGGAAACTGTAAAAATAGGACGGGAAAACTTTACAAAAAAAAAAAAATCTCTTTACTATTTCCTTTGAATGTGTTTTTGCAGTACTTGGAATGTCTGGCCTTATAAAGTGCCTCAGCCAGCTTTTTCCTTTCTGCAAACGTCCAAACAGTTAAACATAAGGAATGCGGCTGTGTTTGTATGAGGTAAGGAAATGACTAGGTGGAGAAAGTATTCCGTGAGAAGAGAGTGCATACAGAGACCTGCACGTTGTTCTCCCTTCACCTATCATCTCCCCTTCTGCAAAAGGAGCCACAAGTCCACATGGTTACAGAGACATCATGGATATCTAGAGCTGTGTTTTGTGCAGAGACCTATAATCTTAATAACAAAAATCCCTAAATAATAAGAACAATTTCAGGCCTTTTGGTGGACTTTTGTTGGCACTTACCAGCTCGTTTGGCTGGTGGCTTTGGCACGCTGTCCCCTCTGCGTGCTTTCCCATGCGTAGCCGTTAGTGGCCTTTCTGCAAGTGGCAAATAAATTGCTTCTGTGGGCACGACATCTGCAAACGATGGGCTCGAAGGGCATCGCCAGCCTTCCCTGGGATCTGTCCCGGGAATGCCCTCATGATGGGTGGCTGGTGTCGGCGCTGGGATCTGCTAGATCCATCTCACCCTCCTTGCATTAGTGTTGCTCCTCCGCAGAGCTGTGTTGAGTGGCTGGACATCTGCCTCGAGACCTACAGCCACCAAGAACTGCAAGGCTGTGCTCTCCTGGCGTGGGGAGCAAGCCTCCCACTGATGGAAAATCATGCAGCGACAATAGGAAAAATAGCTATCGGGCTCGCTATCTGCTCTTCCTGTTCCTCGGAACTCATGCTGGAGCTTTCTGAACGCAGCGTGGAGCGCAGCCAAAGCCCGAGGCATGTGTTGGAGTGACCTCATTGCGGGGAGGTCTGAACCTCCCCAGGGACGACCCACAAGCGGCGTTTGTCAATGCTGCTCTAAGAAAAAGCCTTCAGCAAAGGCATTGTTTATTGTGAGAAGGGAATTGGATTTTTTTTGTGAAGAAAAGCTCTTCTTCCATGCTGCTCTGTTTATTTCTTTTCTATACAAGGAATGCACTTGGCCCATGGCCTGTCTCGCAAGGGGATTCCAGCCAAATGGTGCCAAAGGAAGGACAGTCTGAAAGCCAGAGCCAAAGTGTGTGGGAGAGCTGGTCAACCCATTGAAGTTCCTCTTAGCTTGGACTCAGCAGAACTGCTTGCATGGCCAAATTGGGCATATCCATGTTTCTAGGAGTGTTTTTTAGTATCAATGGGAGCGATGTGTTTGCTTGCTTCTGCATTGCTAGCCAGGGATGGAAATGCCTGTTATGAGCATTCATTTATTCGGCAACACCTTGCAGGTTAGATGGATGCTATGGCAGCGGTGAAAACGGTCCTTTTTCTTGTGAAAAATCTCAAAGAAAATGTTTACTTTCAAAAATTCTTTGTCAAAAACACCCTTTTCTCCAAAGAGACATTAAGAAGCAATTCAAGGGGAGGGAATGTTAATACAAAATGCTTTAAAATACCTTTTTTTTTTTTTCTTCCATTTTCCAAGGCAAGGCTATAATTTAGATGAGTGGCACGGAGTCCAGGGGAAGGCCTGTAGATAGCAGTGTCCCCAGGGGTCAATACTAGGTCCAGTCCTGCACAACTTGACTGCAGGAGTGGGACACGCTCGGTTAATAGACTTGGCTTATGTAGCTTGTGCGGAGCGTGGATCCCACCCGTCAACTCCCCAAGGGTCTGCAGCTTTCAGTTGCCAGGAATGGCCATTCATTCGCTGTCGGGCTTCCTAAGGAGCTCCATGACAACCAGCCAAACATGGAAATCAGGAATGAAGTCTATTCCTGTTGCACTTCCTTTCCGGAACACGTCTGGGGCCTATGTTGGCCTCCGGGGCGGGTAGATAAGACGTGCCGTAGCCCCAGCCTGACTCCTTAGCATGTCCAAAAAGCTGCAGTTCTGGTGAGCTGGGCCTTTAAAACCACTCTGTGGGGTCAGGGAGAAGGGTCTGAAATCAAATAGCGTAGCAAGGAGTCAGATTTCTGGTGGGTAACACAAGCGCTCCGCGCGGCAACTCCAGTGCCTTTGTGCATTTTGCAGTTGAAGGATTCGTCGTCCTCCAGCTGCTCAAGGCAAGTAGATGTGAGTAGTAAAATAATCTTAACTACAGCGGGAGGAAGCCTGCAGTCCAAATGTGCTGAGCACGGCCTGCTTTGGAGGTGGACAGAGCAAGAACGCAAAACAGGCTTGGTGCATCATGAGACTGGTGATAGATGCTAGGAGGGAAGCTCATGCCTGTCCTATAAAAATTGCTTGCAGACAGTTTTGGGGAGCTTATTTTTGGGGGAGCTTATGCCAAGAAGTGCCTTTGCATGCTGGTTTTTGCAGCTACAAGTGATTGGTAAGGGATGGGACATGTGTGGTCCCACTTTTTAAAAGACGTCCTTGGTGTAGGGGTGTAAGGATCCTGACTGAAGCTTTTCTTCCCAAAATAAGGCCTGATCAGGAATTTCTTGCAGCCCCTTTGATAACAACTCTGCTGGCAGATGAAAAGGTGGAGTTTGCCTCTATTCCACCCCATAAGACTTACTGCAAGGTTGAGCTTTAAAGAGGAGATAGGAAAAAAAATCAGCTTTCAATGAGGAAGCATCTCTGAAAAGACCAGACTTTCCAGATAGCAGCCCTGAAAGGCAGGATCCTCTCCCCAAACTGTATCAGGACCTTAAGCATCAGCTCTTTCTTTAATAAAGTTTGATCAGTGCCTCACTAATGATTTAATAATTTGACCCATTAAAATTAACACCAGATGGGAGCTAGAACGCTGCCAGGTTTTCTGGATGCCAGACTGCGATTTTCTTGGCTTTGCTCCCTCAGAAGAAGTAATCTAAATATGAGAATCTATTTTATTCAATTATTTATTTGAAATGAGATGTTCTCATCACAATGGCTCTTTCATTATCGGTCTCAAGGAATTCTTGCTGCAGCACACCCAGCCATGGCATGGGAGATGGGAGCTTATCCTTTTTCTCTCAATGGTGCCGTCATGGCTCTATTTTGGGTTACTCACTTCTGCGCTCTGACTGCAGTGAATCAGAGCCCCTTGTAGACATGGACCACCATGGCCATCAGGGCTATGTTCTTCTCCATCCTTATTTTCTCCATCCTTTTCCATCCTTATTCTTCTCTGGAGATCTTCCAAACCCGCTTGGATGCAGCCCTGTGCCACGTGCTCTAGGTGACCCTGCATGTGCAGGGGGTTGGACTACATGACCTCTAGAGGTCCCTTTCAACCTTCAGCATTCTATGATTCTTTCTATGGTTCTATGAACTTTCTTCATTTATTTTGAACCAGCACCACTGCTTATTTTCGTGTGGTTCCTCCTGATGCATGCAATGCACATGAACATGCTGTTTCTCTCAGGCCACCCACAATTTTGTGACCTGCTTTCAAGTCTTCCTCCAGTTTTCTCTTTTCCAGATAGAGCAGTGCTAGTCAGCATGGTTACTCCTCATGCAGAAGCTCTTCTGCACCTTTCATCATCCATGTTGCCCTTTGGAATTGATTTGTCCATTGATATGCACAGAGCTCACAGAGAAATTTCTGGCATGGTTCTTTGGTTTGATTGCTTATAAGATTTAAACTCTTTGGGGTTCAGAATTGCTCCTCTGGTGATAAATGCCTTTCCTTGGTCTTGTTCTCATAGCTGAAAAATATGAGTAAGAGCCTTTCAGTTTCATAAAAAGAGACAATGGGTGAAAAAAAATCCAAAGTTGTTGATCTTTTCTCTTGGAATAAATTAGAACAAACGAAACCATCAAACTTGTCATGTCAGGAGGCATTAATGATGACCATATGCTTTGGTAACTTGTTAAAATTTGGGTCAAAAACAGCCTTTAGGATTATTTGAAAATTCACCATTGCAAACAGCACATATTTCTTGTCTGATTTCCAAACAAAGGCATTTTCATGAGATCATACTACCTTTATGCCAATGAAACTTCAAAATCTTTGTTCTTTTTTTCCCCCCAACTTCCTCCTGATGTTTATTTCTCAGTGATACCCACAGGCCAAACTCCTTTTGACATTTTTATCAGTGTTACTTTTTAAACATGACAGTTCTTCCAGCAGTTCCAGAAATACAAAGGCAGTGATTTCACCCAGGTGTAGACCTGTCTGTGGGGCTGCTGTGCAAACACACCCAATGAGGAAGAGCTTCCTGTCTCCAACATTTTATATGACGTCTTTTTCCTTAATTTTTTGCTCTTTCCATATGTGTGTTAGGATATAAAAAGAAAGGAACTGCATGCAAAGGAACTGCATGCAAAGAACTGAATCGTGGAGATTGAACTTTGCTTTTTTTGAGTGTCTGTATTACACTAAGACATTTTAGGACATGTTAAATAGAACTGTGTTTAAGTAGATTTGAGTCGCAGACTGCCTGTGACTCACTACTTAGCTAGGACTACTTTCCACACGAGTTTTTTAATTGCCTCACATATCAAATGCAAGTGTCTCACTGCTAAGACAGCTGTGAGCTAATCCAGGTACTGTTGCAAGGATTATGGTTCACAGTCAATTAATGGGCACTCCAGTGTCAAAATCCCCTGGACAAGTTCAGAAATCTCGGTGAGACTATCTGAAATAACAGACTGATTGACCAACAGGTAACTTCTTTAGATGGTTGAAGTGGATTTATCTGGTTTGACAATAACACCATTAAAGGTCCTTTTTACAGCTACAGATCAAATGCTTTCATGCAATAATGTATTCCCGGTTGAGGGGAATTGTTTAAGAATTTTGTTTCTTGAGGAATACCTGCTGTGCTAATATCCCCAGTCAAGGGTCATGAGAGCCCAGGCAGTGGCAAAACCACATTCCTTAGTGCTAACAAGCCCCTCGGACACTTCCTTCCTGTCTCCTTCCTTTCTTTCTTCCTTTTTTCTCTTCCTTTCTGTCTTTCTGTTGTTTTTCTTTCTGTCTTTACCTCTCTCTCTCATGGGCTGAGCCTTGGAGAGACCAGGAGGATGTGGCTTGGAGAGCCTCTAGATGACCACATGAAACACATGGCAGAAAGAAGGTCCCATCTCCAGCACTTTAGCCTTAAAATTTTGTACTTCCCATGGTTGTAGATTCTTTTTCCCACAGAAATCATCAATTCTGCACTTGAATGACTGTGCTGTGGGTTTGATGTTGTTCTGGAAGAAGGAGGCACGTTGGGAAGCTAGAGAGGAGACTTTTTTTCCCCCCAGAAATCGTCAATTCTGCACTTGAATGACTGTCCTGTGGGTTTGATGTTGTGCTGGAAGAAGAAGAGCGACTAGGCACGTTGGGAAGCTAGAGAGGAGACTTTGTGTTTGTGTCTTGACCTAACCTGTGGATATTCTTGTTCTCCCTCAGACTATCGTACCGGTCCCTGCTTTAGCCAAGTAAATAACCAGATGTGCCAGGGCCAACTGAGTGGCATTGTCTGCACCAAGACCATGTGTTGTGCCACGATTGGACGGGCCTGGGGCCACCCGTGTGAGATGTGCCCTGCCCAACCTCACCCTTGCCGACGAGGTTTCATTCCCAACATCCGAACCGGAGCCTGTCAAGGTAAATACCATGAAATGATGTTCCCTTATCCGTGCTAATATGGGCCAAAATTGATGGATGAGTGCGAGGATCCCCAGCAGTCTCTATGGAGACCTTCCCAAGTCCATAGTCATATATCCTAGGGCATCACCACTGCCAAAGGATCAGAGGTCAGTTCTGTTTGTTCCGTAGACAACCTGCTGCGGTTTTACCACCCATGTCCTGGTTCCTGTCCTTCACCATCTGTTTATTTGTCTTGTAGCTGACAGCAAGTAGAAACGTTTTCAGCTGGATACCTTCCATGAGGTCAATCTATTTCAAGGGAATGTGCTGCTCTCAGTTAAGCTTCCAAAGGAAACATTTGGAAAATCTTTGAATTAATGGAGATGCTTCAAGTAAAATTTTAGCATTTGATTCCATTTCCTCTGACCTCATACTTAATATAATGGCTTTAGGAAGTATAAAGCCACCTACTTGTAGGATAATTGCATTAAGAAATGTAAATTCACCTACTTAGAGCAAAGCTGATTCTTTCTCAGAACTCCAGCTGAAACTTCTGTTTCGATAGCGGTACTTTCTGATGTTTTTCTTTTTTTTCCCTGTAGACGTGGATGAATGTCAAGCCATTCCTGGCCTGTGTCAAGGTGGCAATTGCATCAACACGGTGGGTTCTTACGAGTGCAAATGCCCTGCTGGACACAAGCAGAGTGAAACCAACCACAGATGTGAAGGTAAGACTGTGCAAGACCCCACCACAAAGCTCATTGCTTGGGTTCTGGGTATAAACTGAGAGCACAGGGACGTTTAAATAACAGGGGAATCTCTCTGCATGCAGAGGATTTCCAAGGCAAACAAAGGGGAAATGCAAAGCAGCCCCATGCCAGCCTTGAACCTTGACTAAGTTTTGATGAGTTGAAGGATGAAAATTCCTGCGTTCTTGGGGTCCTTGTCCTAGGCTTGCTCTGCTTTCATGGTGAGCTGCTCCACTGTATTACTTAGTTAAGTTCAGGACTTACCTTAGCCAGTGACAGGCAGTATTTTAGACCCCTGTTCCATGCTATAAGGCACACACATGGGTCAAAAGCAGAGATTAGGTACAGTGTGTTTCCAGGTGACAGTTATTTACAGTGACAGGATTGTAGGCCGCAAACTGTTGCACAGGGAGCACTCAAAGAGTCAACATGCCAAAGATGTAGCTTCATGGCACTGTAAGTTTCACAGCATACATTGAGCCATGGGGTTTCTTCAAACTGTTAGGGACATCACTGCTTCCAGGTAACTCTTCCAATATCCCCACCCTCCTGCAATTCAGACATTTTTCATTTCTAGCAGTCTCTAGGTCAGTGCCATGACAAGCCCTTAGGAAAACTTTTCCAGGGTGAGGCACCAGAGGTCAATACTTCTGAGATCGTGGATGTTCTTTTAAGTTAAGAAGACATCTGTGCTAGTGGATCTTCCTTGGTAGGATACTAGAAAGCTTTCCAAAACTCGATGGAAGGGTTTTGTGCAGTGTCCAGCATCCAGGGACATGGGACCATTGGCTTACCCAAAACAGTGCTTTGATATGGATCTCAGGTGAAGACCCCATTCCTCAGACTGCAGCTTGGATACCAGTGGGCAAAGGCTGGACCACACCAGAACCCTGGCCCAAACTCTAGGGGCAAAACACAACTCTTGCCTGGTACACCTCACCCATGCTGGCTGGAGACCAGGCAATACACATCTGAAATCGGTTTAACTGGAAGCTCCTATACCCTGAGACTAAAAACAACGTCTGAATCTGTCATCCAGATGCGAGGGGCCTCCGCATGGGTTCGCACTTCCCGGAATGCTGCAAAAGCAGCATGGTGTGGCCATAAACAGCCACTCTCCTTCCTGGATAGCCATAAAAATAGACATCTCCAGTGTCTACAGTGTCTGCTCCATCGCTTAGCATTCCTCACGTGCTAAGGAGACCATGAAAAGGGGATGTTTTCCTTTGGTATTGTTTACCAGCCTAGGGATCCTTTGGGGAGAATGATATAAACATGCTTTAAACTGACGGAGTTGAGATGGTTTTGAAAGGATTGTTTCCCGGATGGGAATTTCCAGCATGTTCCCATGAGGAGAAGAGGAGGACATTTCTGTCTGGGCCATAACTGCTGTCCCTTCAGGAAATGTGCCCCATGTGAGCCTGTAGAATTATGCGAATAGGGGAATGCAGAGTCAGCATCTTGATGGAGGTTTGACTTACACTAACACTTTATAAAAATAGGGAGATCTAGGCCCTCTCTCAAAGAATTTTCTCCATTCTTTGATGTGTTAAAGCAAACTATTTGGTATGGCAGATAGAGCACCTAATTCCTGATTTGCTGAAATGTCTGTACTGCCCAGGTGGCTTGTATCAAACCCCGCAATCTCTACCCTGGGCCAAGGGTTTTAATCAAAATAATGACAACAACCATGAAAGAGGATCTTTTCTTTATTGAGGCGTGCTTCAAAAATAAAATCTCAAAGCTGCAGGAGTCTTCTTGCTGAATCTATTTGCACTAACTTCGCAGCTGGTGAAGGATGTGGTTTCCCAGCTTGCACTGAGACCATCCAGCTTTAGGAAGAGGAGATGGGCTCCTCCTGTTTTGGAATTCCTCATCCAAGTCTGTCATTCAGGAAACATTAACATTAGCTTGAACGTCTTTGTTCAGTTCTTCCCAAGTTCCCGGGTTCTCGTCTTTTCTGCCTAGAAGATTCTTCCTGGGGAGTGAAGTTAGCAGATGGGATTGCATTTGAGCCAAAGGTCAGAGCTTTTGTCACTGGGCCTGCTGATTGATGATGCCTCCTTCATTAACACGGCACCATGTACTACTAATCTTCTTCAGGCTGTTTGCTGGTGGGAAGAGGCAGGAGTGGAGATAATGCTGTTTGTTTCCCATAGTGATACTTATCTCCCAACACAAATGGCACTTGGAATCGAGGCTCCGTTCTCAGTTCCAGAATTCCTGTAGGATAAAGACACTTATGCAAGATCTGCTATGCTGATAGCATGGCCCAGCTCAGGCCCTGCTCTTCCAGGCATGTGAAGGGGCTGCAGATGGATACAGAGACTGAGTTTTGGTCAACCCCAGAAGGAAAAAGATGTCCTTTTTCTAGCCGCAAGGCAAAAAAAAATGCACACAATGTCAAGTTTGGATTTGAACTCAAATATCCTCCAAGTGCAGGGCTGCTCAGTTACAGAATTATTTGTGAGGCTCATTTACTGAATGCGACACTCTCAAATAGCCTCTTTTGTGCCTTTGTTCATTGTATTCGGAGGGAGCTCCAGGGATCAAGAGTTCCTGAGCCTGGGGCTGTGCAGCTCATGATGAGGAATTTCTGGCACAGAAAATTGCCTGCTCATACTCCGAAAGATATGAGCAGTGCGTGAAGCACAGCAGGGGAGTGGAATGAGAGGAGAGAGAGCAAAGCCGCTCGCTTAAACCAGCCCTTCTTCTTTACAAAGGCCAAATGGCCACTTTTATATTGTCTTTGAGGGAGAAGATAAGTGAAGATGGCAAATGTTGGCTAATGGGCAAATTGAGAGGATGGGAGGTGGTAGCTTGGCCAAACCCAGGGCAGGTCCTGTGGATGTTTTCAGGGAGCTACAAGTGTGTGAGCAGGGAGGGAAGGAGACATCCCAGCAGACTCCCAGTGCTGTGGGAAGGATTGGTGGGGAAGATGCAAGAAAGCGATGCTGGTGACAGGGGTGAAAATGGAGAGACGTCAAAGCTGAAATCAGATAGATCTGATACAAAGAGCTTTATCAGGAGATCACAGGAAAGTGTGGGAGGGTGTTACACTCAATAATGTTCTTCAATTATCCTGGAAACAACCTCAGAAATCAGATTAGGGGAGCAATTCCTTGGAATGCTCCTATGTGTGGAATCCCTGACTGAGGAAGGCTTTTCCTTCCACAATTTTGGTAATATCACTTCTTTTCTCCATAGCCCTGCTTCTAGCACTCAACACAGTGCTAAGCAGCTCCACTATCAGCAAAGTGTGTAGTCCCAGCACTCATCCAGGATGCTTTCCAATGCCCCTGAAGGAATAAATATCTTGTGTCCAGATTGTTCCAGGATAATAGCATGCCAGACAGAATAAAATATGAAAAACATGATGAAATCAGGCAAATGAGTGAAAGGCACTGCTGTGATCATCAAGCTCTGTTCGGATTAGTCTATGAGAGATCAACTTCTGATAGTTGCTGGCATCTTAAGGAGGCAGATTCTGCTGAGGGCGAACAAATCTTTAATTCCAAATCTCACCTCTTTCTACCCCTCTTATCCATTCAGCACTTGTAGAATCATATGTTAGATACCACTCATCCTTACGGACTAGCCTGCAAGCCTAGCAGAACACATAATCCTAATTTCCTAAGGAAGGCAAGGTTTTGGGTTTTACTCCATTGAATCTCATTCATATTTCTAAATTGGAGGGAGTTTTTTTCTACATTTTCCATGAACAGAGCCTGTAGACTGGCCCGCTTTCTTCCTGAGTGGAACACGATAGCCGTTTTATTAGTGTGTTTTCAATTTTCTCACAAAATGTCTACAGAAGAGCTCACTGTTTGGATCTATTAAAAGCTCATTTTCATGGATTTGGTGTGGTTTGGGGGGTTCCATTGCTCTCCTCTGTGGTTTCTCTGTGCTTTCTAGAAGGGGAGATCTGAGACTCCCGTGCACTGCACGAGAAAGGCTTGATGAGACACTGCGCAGAGGTGTTTTCTCCATCAAGTCCTGGTATTTTAGCAGATGGAAATGCTGGGATTTGAACATGTCTGTGGGCACCTGTGTTGGATGAGCTTTGCAGACCACAGCTCTGTTTCTGAGGCTCCATAGCCTTTGATTTCCAGCATGTTCAGCCTTAAATGATCAAGCCAAGTCCAATGCAGCAAAATAGAGACCAGGTCCAAAATCAATGTTTGCATTGAATTCTGCCATTGTCTGAGGAGCAGAGTGCACAGGATTGCTTTGATTTGTAATAGGGAGTTGGAAAAATCATGAGTAGCCAGGCTACGGTTGGGGGAATTGGTCCCCATCCAGCAGCTGGGGGTTTAGCGAGAGGTTTAGATTTGTCTCGCTGGGTCAAACCCTCCAAGGACTTCAGCTCTGAGTGAAACTAAACTTTAAGACCCATTAGAGAGAAAAAATGTAGAAGGCAGAACTGAAACAGCAACCGAATCCAGAGCTCACTCCCAGCTCAGTTTCTCAAAGTTGCTTCCTTTTTCCCTGCTTATTGGGTTGCTCACACCAGCCTCATATGAGCGAGGATTTTCAAGAGAGGAAAAAAAAATGTTGCAGATTGATGTAACCGTTGGAATTGCCTCTGTTTTCCCTTAGGATTGGAATGCGGTTCCTGCCCCCACCACATGCATGTTTGCATGACTGATACAAGGTCCTAAGCATTGATCTAATGAGATGCCTACCTTTCAGCTGGCCTCCAGATCTCTCATATAGCAAACTTCAGGAGAGCTATGCAGAAGCTTTAGGCTGTTTCTTTTTTTTTCCTCCCCCCTTTTTTTCCCTTTTTTTTTTTTTTTTCCCTTTCTAATAGTACAACCAGTGTTCACTTCATAAAACTCCTTCCCTTGGCATGTTCTGCAAATTGTAACCCAACACAAGCCTGTAATTAAATGACAGGGGAGGCTATAATGATAAAATCTCTTTCCCCGCAGGGGCCCAGGTGGGGGAAGCGTTTTCGGGGGATTTGCATTGCTGCCTTTCTAGGTTTCAAGCCCTGCCTGGCTGCTGCAGGGACTCTGAGCATCAAAGAGCTAGAGAAACATTCCAGGCCAGAGGCAATGATTCTGCTGTTGAAATCTGCAGTGAACAAAAAGCCCAATTCTGGCTTTCCTAAGAAGCCAGGAAAAACAGCAGTGCATCGTCCCCTCTTGATATGTCACTGTGTAATCTGCCCCGTGCACTTGATTGCATGCAGGGTAGAAGAGAGATTTCACTTGATCCCTCAGGGCCTGGAGTCGCAGCCAAAGTGGAACAGAAGATTCTTGTGTTTGTCCCGGGTTGTGAGATCAAGGAGAGGTTGAAGGTTATTTCTTTGGCTACATCCATGGCAGGAGCCGTACAGGTCTCTGTTCATGCTTTATGCCTCCAATCAAAGGCAGTTCATCTTGCTTTATTTGGACATTTACCTCATTCCAGCCTGAGCTTATGAAGTTTGAGCTTCAACTTGCGTCTTGCCTCTCTGAGCCCGCAGAGCACTGTGCTCACAGCAGCATCTTGGCATGTCACATCTCCGTGACGCATCCCCGCATTCCCGTTTCCACAGGGCAGCATCCAGGAGTGATTTTGAGGAGGTAACCCCAGCTGCTGCCTGTTCTCCACGTTCAGGTCTGCACTAGCACATCTAGCCACTGCATGGCACTGTGACATTGCAGGCAGACCTGTCCTTGCTAAGTCCCAAACCTTTCCCTTTCGGACATCCCTTCGGGACTGTCACCCTTTCCTCCCAGCGTACAAAATTTGAGATCTGCCCCTGTAGCTCCTGCCCACTCCTGCTTCACTTGACAGCCAGGTCTGCTGGCTCTGAGCACAGATTTCCACCAATTCCTCTCTTGCCCTTAAGGAGTGGGTTCTGGCAGCTCTTTCCATGTATGCATACACTGCCTTCATCCCTAAAGTGAGCTCAGATCTTCCAAATACATTCCCATATCCATTCACAAAAGTGCTACGGTTTTTAAATACAATAAATATTGCTGCTTAGCGAGATCATTTATTTCAATGATAGCCAAAACATGGGGTTTTTGTTTTGTCATTGTGGAAAGTCTCTCGTGAATGCTCCATCTGTCTTTTCCCAACCACCTGGACCATGACCAGCAACCAACTGCTTTGGGTGCATTAATGGGAGGCTGAATTCCAATTCCAGATCAGCTTCCGAAACAGCTTTTAGTTGTTAATAGAGACAAATCTATAACTCACATCCAAAACTAGTCCTTAGAGTCAACAGCCACCCTAGCGTGGCTGGCGCCTGTGCATTTAACAGCATTAAAGTTTGGTCTAAACTTTTGGAAAACAAATTTCCACTTGCAAAATTGCTAATTTGCAACTCCGTTCCCTTGGACTTCCTGAGCCTTCAGATCCTGCCTAATTGCTGCAGGGAAAAGTCGAGCTGGTTCCCTGCACATCATCCGCATGGGAACGTGTGGAGTCTCCTCACCCCTTTCCCTTGCGGTCACTTCTGCTAAGCTGCAGTCCGTGGGCTCCCTCTGTGCTTCCTCATCTGCTGTTAACTGGACTTCTACCTGAAAACAATTAACCCATTAGCTTCCTCAAAGATATAATGAAAATGGTTTGGATATTTTGGAAATATCTCCACATTAGAGCTGCTCTCAGAGCACATGCTACGTTCAGATGGCAGAAGTGATATCACTAGGGTAGTTATCTCCTGGAAAAGCAGCGTGTGGCATCTTGTTGACACAGATGGTCCTTTGTAGGCTGCAACCTTGCTCGCAGCTCTGGTCCCACCTCCTTCCATGGATGGGAAGAAGATGTTTCACAGGGAAGAGTAATCCCTGGCGGTTTGCTCTTTCCTAGATGTGGATGAGTGCGGCGCGATCTCCGGCGTGTGCGACGGCGGCGAGTGCACCAACACAGCAGGCAGCTACGTGTGCACGTGTCCACGCGGCTTCATGACCAGCCCGGATGGATCGCGCTGCATCGGTAAGATGCTAAATAGTTCTCCTATTGCATAGAGTGGGACGCTGAAACCCAGAGCTCATGGCATGGTGGTAGTTGTGGCACAGGTTCATGCTGTATGTGTGATAGCCAAGAGGTGCTGGTTTTCCAGCAAAAAGAAGTCAATGGGGAGAAAAAGGAGCTTCCCAAGCAGTGCTCACCACACTGCAGACATCCATCCCCACTGCATGTGAGGAACGCAAGGTTATACGGCTGTTTTATGAGATTTAGCCCACAGTACTGGATTCCCAACTCCAAAATGATTTCCAGGACCATATGGAAATGACACTTGCAGTCCCCACCCCACAGACAGCACGAAGGGCTCAGTGGGGCCAGTGTGGACACACCGCAGGCTCTGCTCTACCTGGCTACCCCATCTCAGTTTGGCTCCAGGCACCTCTATTTTAAAGCTTATGAGATTTGGCTGGAGTCCAGGCCAGCTTTCCCTAGACTTAAGACCTCTCCTGCCTCCAGACTACAGCGCCTGGAGTGAATCCTGCATGTTGAATGCATCAAAATTCCTTTCCAAGCCTTGTAAATATTTGATAGTCCATTTCTCTCTAGAGCAGACAACAGTTTCTATGATAAATAGATCAGCTCCATGTTTACTTGCTCTCAGCAGGGACACTCGCTTGGGTCAAACTGAATTTCGGGTTGTCTCACTCTTCTGAAAGTTCATTCATCTTTAGAAGGTCAAGGACACAAGGATTTATAAGGAGGGACTGCTATAGAAAAGGCAGAGATAAGATCACTATTAGGGCAATGGAAATGTGAGGTACATTTTTCTGCTGAAAGCCCTGGAAATTAAGTCAGAAATACTTCATTTCTGAGCTGTTTTATATCCCCAGAAGTTGGAGTAAGAATCAGTCATTTTCTAGTTCCAGAAAGAAGTCCTTGTGAAATGTACCATAAGAGTCACCTTGTTTGGGAATGCAATAGATCCAAGAATGAAATTCTTTTCCTCCGGATTTCCCACACCCTACCATAAGCCCAGAGGGGTGTGATGTCTGTCCGATGAGTCATACGGACATTTCCCCTCTTACCTTCAAACCAAGTGCTTCAAGAAATGAAAAGTAAACAAAACTAAGGCCCCAAAGTTTAAAAATATCCCAAAGCTTAGCTGTAATGGCCTATGACTGCACCTGAACTTGATACATCATGCCCTAGCCATTTCCCTGAACTAATATATGCTGTTAGTGATCTGTCATGTTTTGGGACAAATGATATTTTTTCTGGCAAAACGCACTAATTTAACTCCGGGGTGCTGTTGCCCCGTGATCCATATTTTGCAAATTCTGTTTATATAGTTTGGAGGATTTTAGTGCTCATTTTGAGAGGTTTACAATATTTTAAACCTGCAATTTATGTCCTATGAAGCAAGCCAAATAAATGGCGTATAAACCTGGAAATTAATAAATAATTAAATTAAAACCATTAAAGCACGACCAGCTTCAAGAGAGAGAGCAGAAGAGACCTTGTGCTAACGCCTCCCAGATGTTCTGAGCGGAAATGACCACGTTGTCTCATATATCAGAGCGCACCCGCGCTGGGGATGTGGTGACTTTATAGTGGAAGCCTTGATCCCTTTCCCCTCCCTTTTTCACGGAGCAAACACCTTTTTATTGCATTTGAATAATCTCCTGGAGTTTATGCAGCTGAAACAGCAAGACGCTGAGCTTGAGCTGATCCCAATTCTCATTAGCTGCTTTCACTGCATTCCTTGGTGAAATGCAAACAGTGGCGTAGCTGGAGAAACTCCGTCATAGGTGGAAACCAGCATTTATTGAATGATCCAACCACCTGTGCTTGACACGAGGCATCTATTTCCACACGTGCTCATAGCTGCTTTATTCCCGGGTTCTTGGAAAAGATGCTTGGGGTTTTGCAGGCAGCAGGAGGATGCGCTTCAGCGGGCAGTGAACTGTTATTTTATTTTGCACATTGGGTTGCGTTGCAAGAAGGGCTGCAAAGAACGATTTTCAAGAGAGAGAAATGTCTCCAGAAATGTCTTCCTTCTTGTTGCAAATTCCTGGGCTTTGTTGGGGCTGTGGAAGTTTTATTGAGGGTCTCACCTGTCTAGAGAACTGCTGTTTAGTGCTGTGC
>NW_010576753.1:0-32584 GCF_000705375.1 Tinamus guttatus
ATACCATAAATACCTATATTAATACCCATATAAATAATTACTTAGCAGTGCACTCGGTCATAATGTCCTTGCATAATCAAAGGTCTCAGCTTTCCTGTTTTGTAGGTTCCTTCTTTCTGCAGTTCTGATAAGTTCAAAAATCTGGGTTGGGGCATATCACACAGCAGGGTGCACGTGCTGATATCCTTTACCTATCTAACAGTTGACTTTGCTTGTTAGGTTTTCTAAATATGTGACTAGGCGTAAGTTTCAGCAATCCTGCTGTGTAAGTTGAGCATACACTTAACGAAGAGCTTGTTGTCTCATTTGTTATTTCACATGTGAGCAAACAAAATCAGCTCATACTTCAGCGTCCTTTTTCACATTTGTGCAACTCTGACCAAAAAAGAAAATAAAAGAAAAAAAAATCACCATTAGCATTTAAGTGGCTAAGACAAACATGTATGCCAAAATGTCCAAGATTTATGCTTATGGAGGAAAGGGTGAAAGATTATACAGAAAATCTTGAAAGCAAAAGAATGAATTTTAAAAAAAAGTTGTAAAAGGAAAAATATAATCTATTGTTCTGGTACTAACTGAATTGAAAAATCCTTACTAGCCTGTTGCAAACTATAGAAGGCCTTCTCACTTAAGTGCAGAGCGGTGAACAGAATCACAGAATCACAGAATGGTTGAGGTTGGAAGGGACCTCTAGAGATCCCCTAGTCCAACCCCCCTGCTCCAGCAGGGACACCCAGAGCACGTGGCACAGGGTGGCATCCAGGCGGGTTTGGAAGATCTCCAGAGAAGGAGACTCCACAACCTCTCTGGGCAGCCTGTTAAAAAAAACCTCAGGTACTTCAACATGTTGATCAAATCTCCTCTCAGCCTTCTGCTCCAGTCCCTTAATCATCTTCATGGCCCTATGCTGGACCCTCTCTAGAAGCTTAATGTCCTTGTACTGGGGAGCCCAGAATTGCACAGAACCTCTGATGATAACTGTCTTTATTTTACTTCATTCTGATAAAAAAAAAAAATCTGTGGATGTTGAAAATAATTTGAATGCTTCTGCTTTCAAAAATAATGTTCCCCAAATAGATGCAGGTAATTTCAAATATGCAAATTTAGTTGGAAGTAACTGATTTTGCAGAAGGTTGTGTTGAACCGAGTCATTCCTACATTTTGTAGGTTTCTGAGACCTCCATAACTGTTCCAAACATAATAGAAATACAAGTTTAAGATGGTTCCAGGTGCATGGTTCTGTTTTCTGTTTTCAGCCATGATCAGCTGATTACTCATCATCATCTGTTGCAAGCCAGCTGTCAGCTTACAGGGAGATCATTGAAGTCATTTTGGCTGAATAAACAGAGTTATTTCTGAACTGAATGTCAATTGGTTTCCAAAGCAGTAGAAGCAATAAAAGTGGTGATCTCAGTAGCAGTAATCAAGCTCTACAGGCAAGCATTATTTTGCTTCTCTAAATCATATTAAACTATACTTTGATTAACAATGAAACAATTTCTGCTCTACAGGTTCCAGCTTCTACTTTGATATTAGGATGAAATTGTGTGTCATTGATAGATTAGAAAATTTGGTTTCAAGAACCCAGAATGAAGAGCTTTGTTTAGAGCTTTTTTTTACTTGTATTTTAGATTGTTCTTAACAGTACTGTATTAATGACTTCCTTTGTCTACTTTTATTGAAGAGGAAAAAAAAGAATTCTCACGTTAAAATTCAACAGTTCCTTAATTTTTTCAGTAGTCTTTAAGAAGTGGCTGAGAGAGGGCTAAATGTTTCTGTTTAGGACTATGCCAGCAGCAATAGCTGTATAGGAGCTGTGGTACACATATTCTGTGTATTTTGATTTGTTTGGACACATAAGTCTATATATCCTATTCACGAATGGTGACTCTGCTTTCAGGCAACACTGAATGTACTGCAAATGTGCAGAGGAAGTGCAGTATGTTGCTTGTATAATTGATTGCTGGATCGAACAGATCCACAGTTGTGATTTTCCAAAAAGCTGCAGTTTGCCTGGAGTGGTTATTCATTTCTCAACTGTATGCTTGCAAAGCCCAGATAAATCTAGAAAGTTCTCTGCCTTGACAAAGGAATATATTCAGGGATCTTCCACACACTTACCCATCATGAGTAATCATGAGCAAGACTGAAATAAATAAAACAGCAGCAGAGATTAGGAAACAGCAAACTGAGTTTGAATCAAAATAATGCTGAAAATTTGTATTTAAGGATAAATTTAAGCTTCAGTCTGCACCTGGGATGAATGGGAGAGCTCAAAAGATTGTGGTCAGACTATTTTCAGTGGTGACCAGTTGCAGGACAAGAGGCAACAACCACAAACTGAAACATGGCAAACTCCATTTGAATATCAGAAATCTTCTTGGCTCTCAGGGTGACTGAGCACTGGAACAGGTTGTCCAGAGGGGCTGCGGAGTCTCCTTTTCTGGAGATACTCAAAAACCTCCTAGATGCAATCCTGTGTAAGGTACTCTAGGAGCCTCTGGTTGAGCAGGGAGATGCGAGTAGATGATCTCCAGAAGTCCTTTCAACCTCAACAATTCTGTGATCCTGTAATTCTTTGAAAGTCATACATACACACATACAAAGCTTGATAATCTTTTGTATAGTCCATGATTTTTTAACCTGTTGGTCTGATGGTCTTACTATTCTCATGTGAAGTGAAATTTCTATGCCACTGAAAAATGAGTTAAATGATTGAATTTATTACTTTCACTTCTTGTGGAGATATACTTCCCCCTTTATCTTTCTAAAATAATATATCATTATGCCCATTTTTCTTGAAGGTTGTTCTCTAACACTACCATTTCAAGAGTAAAGTAAAATGTGGTGAAGTAAAATGTGGTTCAATATTAAACAAACAGGAGCTACTGTAAAGAAATTAATATTAACCTTCTCTTGCTATACTGAGATCAATAAGCACATCATCCACAACATCTATCAGCCAGACTTGATTTAATAGAGTATGCAAACAGTGTAATAATACATGCCTCTAAAAAAAAAAAAAAGTTTTGACATTATTCATTTAGATTAAACAACCATCTGGCTGTCGTCTTAATCACTTGACCTAATTGCAGGGTGGTCATTTAGCACATGTTTCAAAGTGATTTCAGGTAGATGAAGCTACCATGAAAAACATCTGTTTTATGTTAGAAATTAAAGTTAAACAATTAAAAAGCTGAAGTGCCTCTGGGGTCTGTATGGAGTCCCTTGTTAAAATTTCAGAAGCCAAATCGAGGTATGATTATAGTTAATTTTCATGCCTCTGATGAAGCTTATTTGTTTTCTGGCTACTGCTAAATCATTCCTGCAGGGACCAGGCAGACAGGCTATCAAGAGCAAATATTTTTAAGTAGAATATTGCCATATATAGACACAAGCAAGATGATTTTCTTTGGGGACTTGCATAACAAAAAGTGCTGTGTAGATTTCTAAATGTCCTTATGGCAAAAAGTAAAAGGACTTGAGACTTTCTTTGTGTAACTCCAGTAATAGCAGTTGCAAAGTGAAACCTGGATCAGTGTGACTGAGGAAATGCAATAAGCAATGGAAAGCACTCATCGTAGGTGTTTGTTGCTCTGTCCTGCTGTCCTCCAGGTGAGAAAAAGTTCTTAACCGTGGGGGTGACAGAGCACTGGAACAGGCTGCCCAGAGAGGTTGTGGAGTCTCCTTCTCTGGAGATCTTCAAAACCCGCTTGGATGCAGTCCTGTGCCACGTGCTCTAGGTGACCCTGCGTGTGCAGGGGGGTTGGACTAGATGATCTCTAGAGGTCCCCTCCAACCTTAAGCATTCTATGATTCTATGATTCCATGTAGGAAGTCATCTTTTAGAATAAGTATTGAGTAGATCTCTTAGTCTGTGGATTCTTGTCCTGTGGAGCATGTGCTTACAGGACAGTAGCGTTCCCTGTCATGAAGCTATGCTAAAGCAAAAGCTTAAATGTCAAATAACAGTATAGCAATTCAGAAAGGATCACTTGGTTGTTTAACCCAAGAGGGAGATATTTCATTTTCATATCAAACAGTACCATCTTTTTAAGTAACAGTAAAATGAAATTTAAGGATGAAAGTAGTGTCAATTAATTTCTAATCTAGATTCTTAATTCTTTTTCCTCTAAAAGGATGACTAAGCAGGGTTGAGGTCTAGCTAGTTTATGTAGCATCTGGATGTCTCAAATCTGCATATTTCTGATTAAAAATTAAGTTTGTATGAAGATATTTTTCCTATAATAAGTAAAAAACAACAACAAAAAAGGAATAGCAATTGCCGTTCAGAGTGGGTGTTATTCTTCACTGCTCTCTATCTCGTTATAGTCTGCAGAACTTACTTCTGAGAAAGGCACAAGAAAATTCATGACAGAAAGTTATGGTTGAACTAGGGAACAACTATTTTAGTTAGTATGATTTAACTATGGAAATGTTCATGGACCTATATCACATATCTCAGCAGTTTGCTACACTGCTGAATTTCTGAGTTTCATGAAATCTTGTGGCAGAAAGCTCCAAAAAAATTATGTTCCTCAAACATACTTTTTTTAAATTCAATTTAGAACAGTAACTGAAAGAACTAACAAGAAAACAAGAACTGACTAAATTCAGAACCATTTAACTGAAAGAGTTTGTTTTTACTATTCTAGGATGGTAAGATACCATGCATATTCTTGAAAGAGTTTAATTATGTTTATTTTCTTGTCCTGTTTCTAGTCAAATTAGTCAAAGTCATCTTATTCTTTATATATATATGTACACGTTATACATATATATATATACATGACTGTCCTTATCATGCTTCTGATACAATCACTTTTTTTTCTGTTATTTGAATATATATTTATTTTAAGTAGTAGGCCCATAATAGAGAAATGCATTTCAAAAGAGGGTATGCTATTGTTTTCTATGATTTACATTATATTTCTATGATTTATATAATGCATTCAGTATTTATTTATTTTTTATTTTAGAAGAAATTCATCATTATCATTTCTTCAATAATCCTTCTATGGTTGATTTCTAGCACAGCACAAGGAGTTTTTTTTCTGCTGAGAACTCTAGACAGGCACAGGGCTCATTCTTTTGGTGTATTTCGAATTCAATATGATAATATCTCTTTTCTTTATATCACCTCTTCACTGGACACTTCTTTGCATTTACAAACAATAAAGTTCATTTGCTAGTATTCTTCGCACTTCTTTAGCATTAGTGGATCCAGTGATGTTCCCTATAGCCTTGTATTGGCATATCAGCCAATTTACATTAGAGAAGCCAATTTCTTGGTAACTGATGATAGCAGTGAATTACTGCAGAGAAGTATTTTTATATCATGTGTGCATTTATTTGGGGTCTTTTGTATCAATGGAAGAATTCCTGTCTCAGCTGTATCATTATAGGACTGTGACTAAACTCAAGGACTCAATAACTTTTACTCTTGCTGATGGCCTTTTGTTCTGTATTTTACTAAGTGATTTTGCAACCAGAGTTATTTCCTTGTATTATTTATGCACAGAAATAAACAGTAATAAAGCACAAAGAATGATGTTGGAATGGTAAAATGGAATTCTTCCAGTCTTTTATCTGTCTTGCCAAGGATGTGTCATGCTTGTTTCGAGCCTTCACACTGGGCTTGGGGATCTATAACAAGGCAAGTACATAAGTTGGGATACTCTTGCCTAAAAAAGATATCCTTCAGATGTCATCTGTGCAATTGGAACCAAGTTTTTTCTTCTTTTTATATAGACTCACACACAGACACACACAGATATATATATGTATGTATATTAGAATAGTCAGTGAGTGATTAATGGGTACTCTAGAAAACGCAACTGGAGGCTGGAAATCTGTCAAAAATTCAAAAATTGAGACATTTCTACAAATAAATAGGTGAAATGATTTGTGTGCTTTCTAAAAACTGGTTTGTTAAGAAAAACTTTCTATTGAGTGCTGATAATTTTACAAATTAAGTAAGTGATAGGCATATCACAGAGCCTATTAAAATGAGAAGATAACTTATTTTCTTTAGAAGATTCATGTTTCCAAGTTACATATATCCAAATCTTGACATCAGGGAATAAGCAGAGTATATCTATTGGGAATAAAGGGAAGATTCTATCTTATCTGGGTTTCCACTTCATCTGTTATATCTTATCTAGGTTTCCACTTTATCTGTTATAGTTCAGACTTGCTGTATATTTCTTAACAAAAGATGCCCATCATTTCTCTGTGTGCTGGAATAACTGAAAAGGATGAGATGAGTCATTGCTGTTTGCACAATGAATCTACCTAGAAACAAAGGTATGGGTCTTCTCATTCTCTTTTGCATACAGATACCAGAAATACGAGACAGTTGTTACTAAGGTGATGTTACTACTCATTTGCTCCACTTTTCTGAATATTTCCTGCGATGGTGAATAGTACATAACAATTCTGCAGCCATGTAAAGTATAAGTATGTCTATCACTTAAGAAGAAATATCTTGGTAGCTTAATGCAGTGGAAGTTTTTTTCATCCCCTCTTTTAGGCAGGCCCAAGATGTATATTTTTACTTTACATCCAGAATAATGCGTCTTTATGACTCTTTTAGAACAAAAACCAATACAACACAGAACTCTAGTACATAGGTGTTTCAACATGGCAAGATAACTTCTCTTCTCTGTGCAATTTTTATTGAAATTGATTATGTCTAGGTAGGCACAGAGCAGGCTTGACCTAGCCAGATTTCTGTGGATATCTGTGGACTTTGCAACTGTAGCAAAGATCAGACAAATTAGTGTTTGCTCATTCTAATTCGGATGTGTAGATAGGGTTTTTCAACAACATGTGACTTGGCTAGTGCTGCTGACACCTTTGGGACCCAGGGCTGGAGCATGCATGAACTGATTTTTGTCCTACATACCAATTGAAGCCTGGTATAATATTTCCTGATATTAATTCTCAAACTGTTGCCCCACAGCTGAGGATTTTGGTAGCCCTTTATCTCAGAAACCTTATAGAAAATGTTAAAGTCTTGAAAAACAGGAGAATGTAAAAATAAAGAACATCTATATTAGCAATTATGTTGAATGTATTCTGTTGAGTATATATATAAATATATATATATATATATATGTAAAAATCTACAATGGAATTATAAAACTAAACAGATTTGTATGTTACTGTAAGGTATTGTACAAAAACATATTTTCTTATGTATTTAATTTAATCTAAGTGTAATTCATTTAATTATCCTTCCCTGTGGACACTTTCCTCCTATTCTTTCTGTTTTCATGGCTGAAACAAACAGAATTCTTATGTACTTTTCTTCTTTCACTGGGTCTCAGTAAAACACTTTCTTTCAGAGAAAGACTATTACATTTTAAAACACACATTTCCTTCACTGGGTGCTTTATGCAGAAAAGCTGAGCCTGCAGGATATGAACCAGATGGAGAAAAAAAAAAAGTTTAGTAAGCTGTTCCTTAACATTCAGTAGATATTCAGACGATTTTTGATGAATTTGCACAGCTATAGGGAACAACATATATTATGATGTAAATGCCATCAATATGACATATGCTTAAAGTTCTGCGTATAAATAAATAAAACATATTGAAATGCCTGCTGCTTACCCCAGCTGTTTATTTCTCACAGTGTACAAATGCCAGAGAAAAATACTTTAAAAAATGCTTTCACAGTGTTTTCATACTGAGTTTGAGTCATAAAGCAATTAGTAATCTTAAATCAGGATTCCTAGCTGAATTAGGGTCAAGTCCCATGAGTGAATTTCTGCTTTTTGAGCTGGGAAACATGCAGGACCTTTTATATCAAAGTGACAGAAAATGATGCCTTGTTTCAAGATTACCTTTTAGGTGAAAAAATATATATGATCTCTTAACGAAATGTTGATAATTCATGGATGAGTGGATATAGCTCTTTGATATCTTGTTGGAATCAGTGGAAAAAGAACTCCAGGTGACATCCATGTGCTCGCCATTTATTCCCAAAGTCAGTTTTCTTTGCAAGTGATTCAGTGACCAAAAAGGAGTAATTACAGATATGTATGAGGTAGGAAGTATAAAACTGCCAACCAAGAAAGTCATAATTTGCTAGGAAATATATAGCAATTCACAAAGCATACCCGTTAAAAGAGTCTTCTGCAGTTGTTAAAACTTGATGCAGCTGAGGACCAGCATACCTAGAATTTTTGGTGCAGCATCTGGTAGAGCCAGTGGCTTCCTTTCCATTCCACCCGCATTATGCTGCCAGAGACCAGAGGGAAGGAAATGAGTTGACCTGTGACCAGTGGACTGTAGCCATGTGTTCAGTATGACCATGTATTTTCTTAAGTTTAACTGCTTGCTTGAAGAGAAGGGTGCTAAAATCATAGAACAGTAAAAAACCCATATACCTAAAAGAAAATGTTCTGCTGCTCTGTGGAATGTAAAAATCTTGCATGTTATACACACTGTTTAGTTCTAAAAGGATCTTTATTTTCATAATAATTCGTAACCAGATCTATTTTGGAAAATCGGGAGCCCAGATCTAACTTTCTTTCACAAGTAAAATTCCTCACATGCGAAAGCAGGCTTCTGTCTGGACTAAAGCATGTAGATCCTAGCTTTTGTGATTTTTGGTAATGCATCTACATTGCACAAACAACAAATAATACATGTTAATAAGAAGTATTAACAAAACTTGATATTATTTTCCAAAGCATTTGACAGCTTTGGAAGCTTCCTTTTTCCCAGAGATAGAGCTGATGGTAAGTCTACGATTGATTTCATTAGGAGTGGAGCTATTTTAGCATTAGAATGTCTTTGAAAATCCCAACAGATTGTTAATCCTCAATCTATAATGCCCACAGTGGTCTCACTGGCACACTCTACAGTGACTGCTGCTAAGATTTCAGTGACAAAGTGGTGGTCCTTTCTCTCTTTTGATATGTGTTCAGGTGATAGTGTTTTCATCATTTAGACAAATGCAGCGCAACCTCTTACCAGGTACTTACATTCAAGAGGTAAGCACTGCTCTTTATATTTCTATTTTTTTATTATTAAGTGAAGCTAATACTTCCATTATTAAAAACTTCTGGGGTAAGCTAATGCCATTTTAATCATATTCTTTGTGTTTCAAAAACAATTAAGTAGAGCAGCTAAAAATCCCACTCTACAAATATATTCCAATTTTCTTTGCTCTTTCTAATATTGGAATTGGATTCTTGCCAGCTTTTTTATTTATTTATTTTTTGTATTATTCATAGCCGTACTTTCACCTGACCTCAAAGAGAAACATTGCTCTGTGGACCTAAGCAAGAAATAATTAATTTTCATAAAACTTGTCATTCATCTTTAGGTCTCCAGCATGGACATTAATCTAGACAATACGCTAGCTAGCACGTGGAAAATACATCTGGTGCTTGTTTTAGAAGATAGGATTGTGAGAGATGATTTTTATTTTTACATTATTATTTAGTAGAATCAGAATTTGCACAGTGAGAAGTGAATCTTATCTTATGTTGAAAGGGTTTTGTTCTCCCCATCAGTTTCTTATTTTTCTGCCATTGATGCCTTCCAGCAAACGTGTACTTAAGAAGCAGATTAAAAAATCTCATTCTTCTATTTTGAAGTGCAATGACTGTAAACTGCAACCACAACAAGTTTAAGGAAAGCTTTGTTCTCACTACTTAATCTTTCGCTGAATTTGAGCTCCATATAAATGCCCTGTCTCTCTATATAGAAAATGGGGCTTGACCGAATTCCTGTGAGGGAGATAGTATTATGCCCAAAGACTGAGTTAATGTCTAAATCCTTTGGGACTGGCTATTTTCAAAATAAGGTTTGAAATGGGCTAATTGCTTTTACCAGTAAAACATTACGTTAGCAGTTCTTCATTCCAGTTAGAGACCTTTGCCGAGCACTACCTTGACCACTTTGCTTTTTTTTTTTAATTTCCTTTTTCTTTTTTGATCATCTTTACATTTTTTTTAAGCAATAAACTCAGTAACATGCTGCTGACATGGTTAGGAGATTGGAGCACGTGAAACGATTTGAATTCTTACTTTCATGTACCGAATGAGTTTCCATGAGGAAGAAAGATACATTTTTTTTTCTCAGAGATATTTGTGGAAATACATAAAAATAAAAAACGTTGAAAATATCAGAAAATCACAAAATAGTTGAGGTTGAAAAGTGCATTTAGAGATCTGCTAGCGCACCTTCTCTCCTCAAAGCAAGGTCAATGACAGCAGATTGTGCAGATTGGTATGCAGATGTTGTTTAAATACCTTTAAGGATGGAGACTCCTCAGCCTTCCTAGGCAGTCTGCTCCATTGTTCAACCCCCCCCCCCCCTTTTTTTGTGTGTGTGTGTGTGTGTGTTCAAGTGGAATTTCCTGTCCTTCAGTTTATGCCCATTGCCTCTTGTCTTGTTCTTGGGTACCATTGTGAAGAGTCTGACTCTGTGAGTCTTTCACACTCAGAAAAATTTATAAATTGTGAGAAGACTTCCCCACCAAGCCTTCTAATCCTCAGGCTGAATGTTCCCAGCTGTCTCAGCCACTCATGCTGTGAGTGATGTCTCAGTTCCTTTAAATATCTCTTTGGCCATTTGCTGAACTTGTTCCAGCAGGTTTCTCTCTTTTGTGCTGGAGGGCCCAACGTTAAAAAAAAAGTAAAAAAGTAAAAAAAAAAAAAAAAAAAAAAAAAAAAAAAAAAAAAAAAAAAAAAAAAAAACAAACAAACAAAAAACAACAAACAAACAAGCAGATGGCCTGGTCAGGGCTGAGCAGAGCGGAAGGATTGCTTCCCTTTATCTGCTGTCAATGCTCTTTCTAATGCAGCTCAGGAGACCATTGGCCTTCTTGGCCAGAAGGACACATTGCTGGCTCTTGATCAACTTGTTGTCCACCAGGACTCTTAGGTCTTCCTCCACAGAGCTGCTTTCCAGCCCTCCAGCCTGTTTTGGTGCAGGGGGTTATTTCTTCCTCTCTAAGGTGTAGGACTGCACTTCCCTTTTTTGAATTTCCTGAGTTTCCTATCTGCTCGTTTCTCCAGCCACTACTTCCAGTTTAGTATCACCTATGGACTTACTGAGGATATACTCAGTCCATCATCCATGTCACTAAAGAAGAAGTTAAACAGTATTGACCCCAACAATGACCCCTGAGGTACACCATGAGTGACTGACCTGCACTGGACCTCATGCCTCTGATCACAACCCTCTGCACTGGCTAGGCAGTTTTTAGTCCATCTCATTGACTAGGTAACTAGCTTCCACAGCTTGCTTATGAGATTCTTATGGGAGACATTGTCAAAAACATTACTAAAGTCAATGTCAACAACACCCACTGTTGTCCTCTCGTCCACTAAGCCTGTCTTATCATACAGGGGTTAAGCATAATTTCCCCCTCAGTAAATATGTGCTGGCTCCCCGCAGTCACCTTCTTGTCCTTCAAGTATCTGGGAACAGCTTCCAGAATTGTTTGCACCATCGTTTTCCCAGGAATCAAGTAATTCCCCATATCCTCTTTCTTGAAAATAGGAGATTGCAGTTTCTTTACAGGAAAAGAGAAATTTTGCTTATTTTATATTACATTGTCAATAGTTAGATTTATTTGGAGGGTGAAGATTCAATTTCCCTGAAAATAAAGAATGAAAGAAAAACATTCCAATCTGAATCTCAATTATGTTGACTGCTGTAAGATTTTTTTTATGCAGAATCTAACATAAAATAGAGTTTTACAGCCAGCTCTCCATCCTCCATTAGTCCATGTCAGTAGTCATGGACTAATTTTAGGCTATTTGCTGGTGGTATTTTGTATCAGAAGCTCAGAGGAGCTCTTATGACTTTTTTATTACCCAAATGATGATTGAAAAAAATTATTTCTCACAGAAGCAATTTATATAAGGTTATTGCCAATTGTATTAAAATACAAAGAGGATAACGCTTCTGAGTTTCTATTGCTTGGGATTACTGAGGGGCTATACCAAATGCAGGAGCCAAGCCATAGGTCCATATTTGTATTAAGAGATTACCATTCAAGCACTTTCCTTCTTGCCTTTTTGCTATTATGGGTTCCAATTTATATTCATCTCAGCCTAGAAGTAAGCTCCTACAGCTCTAAACCCCAGGGTGGAATCTGTCAGTATGTCTCTTGAAAGAGTGAAAAGAAACTGAGTATTTTGGTATCTCAAATGAGACACATCAAGTTCTTCTAGCTACTTATAAAGATTTTCAAGTCTCCTATACCTGTTTTACAAGCACCTACCATGTATTCTGTGTATAGAAAGTGTCAATCGATGACAATATTTTAATTCTTTATTGCAGTGTGCAAAATGTTGGAGATACAGGAATCCAAAACTAGGTATTTCAAGAGAAAATAATAAAATGTTACCCTTATTTAGAGAAGAATCAGCAACACAGGATGTTGTTCTTTTAGAAATCTTTGACAAATGCCTTGTAACCATAGAAATGATTTCTGAGACAGCAGGAGTAGCTAAAATAGATTAAATTAATGTGCTAGGCTCACTTTCTCACAGCATGTTTCACTTTAATTGATTACACTATAGGCTAACTTAAATTACTAATATCAGTGCAGATAGAAGAAAATGAATATTTAATAAAATCCCTTTGTGCGGTTGTAATAAATTAATCTATTTGAGTAAGTTATAATTTGTGATAGGCATTTAAAGATTTTTTTTTTACCTGTGCCCCTTTGTTCAGGAAGTTGAAAGTATAAAATCCAAAATAAGAGAAAATAAATTAGCAACACTTATGCATCATATTCATCATGTGTTTTTAAGGATTCAGTAATATATTTGACTTGAAACTTATACGTTCTTTTACTAATACCTTAAGCTTTAAGGTTTTGAAATTGAAAAGGCACTTTAAATGGATTGATTTTAGAAGAAACATGCCCAAACCAAAATCCTTTTGGTGTCAACTCTAAAATGAGGCAGAATTAGTCGATAAAAATCTGTAATTATGATTAATGCCTATAGGTAGGTACCAAACTATGGTTCTTTGGTCTACAGAAGCTTTTATTTGCAGGTAGCCTTAATAAAATAAATCCATAAGTGTCCGATGGTGTAATTAGAGTTAGAATAATCAATAAAGGAAATAATTTTGACAGGATAGATCAAGTGTCCAATCAGGAAAGGAAAATTGGAACATGATACAAGAAAACCTGGGGTTATTACTTGGAACACAGAGGAAAGAAAGCAACTTCACACTACCAAGAATTCAGGATTGTTTTTACTATCCAGAAACTTCATTCTTATATTCTGCTTTGCTTTAAAGATATGCTTATATTTTATAGGATTGCCCTATTATTCCTCTTTGAGGAAGATAATGGACTTGTCATAAGCTCCCATTGATTTTGATGGAGCTATGATTTAACTTAGTAAATCCTGTGTGTGCAGAAGCCTCAGAGAAATCTATCAGTTTATGTCTTCACAATCTGTACACACAGTCTTCACTCCAGCTTAATTGTCAGGTCTTTATTTCATTACATTCATTTAAATAATGACTCATCATCAATTTACTTTTTTTTCCCCAGTTTTTAGGAGAGACTGTTCTCTGCCTGATTTGTCAGTGTAATACTCAGCGAGCTTTGCAAATCAAAAAGAGGAACAATCAGGCAAACAAGATGTGCTTTACTGTTCTCTTTGAGTTTCTCAAAATTTTTGCCAGTGTATCACTGCCTCCCTACTTCCACGTGTCAGGGATAGAAATACCCCTTCTGAACACTTCTGTTTTCAGACACTTTTAATGAATATAAAGCAAATGTATTCCTAACTTTACTGTTTTCACACAATTAAGTATATCTAGAAAGGGCTTTAACTAAAAGCTGCATACTGAAAAATGTCAAATTGACATCTAGATGATTAAGTAAACCATACCTGTAAAAGCTACCACCATTTTGCCAGATTTACTGCTTATGTTGGTCCATATCTATCATCTGACATTTATCTATCTGACTTATCATTAATGACATCAGCAACTGCATTTTCTTGTTTACATACCCCAATGTCTCTTTTATAATGCTGAAGTTATTACTAATGAGTTTTTTTCATTAAAAGTATCTTTTTAGCATAGCTCTTTTTTTCCAGTTTCCCTATTTTGTTAAAAAAGTGAAACACTCTGTAGATATGTATTTCTTGCTTTATGTAACTTATTATGGTTATGAAAAAAACAAAAACAAAAAAGTATACTCTTTAAAACTGAATAAAAAGTTAAAAAAAAAAAAAAAAGACCTCTATGAAGGAGACATTTCACTGCATACAGAATTCTCCACACACACACACCACACATGCTATGCACTCTCCTGTCAGAAAAGTAATCTAACCATACTGAGATTAGGACACCAAGAATAGCTTTCCCCTTCCTACCCTGGATATGCACATTGGCTATGCCCAACACGCATTTTGGGGAAAGAAGCAGGCAATTTGCAAGGCAGACAGGCTAAGAGAAATGACATGCCTGATCTGAGAGCATCTCGCAATGTGTGCAGTCAATCAGTATAAATGCAGTCTGAGACTGAAGAGAAATTGTACCTCTTTTATGAAGTGCTTCAAACATATGATTGAAGAGTTTACTACAGCATTTGTTAGGAGAGACGTTTTTAAGTAATGTATCCATTGGGGTCACTAGAAAGGGACTGTGGCTCAGAAAAGTTGATATTAATTGAAAACCTAATTGAAGACTGAAGAATTGGAGAGAGTGATATTAATTGAAGACTTTCTACTACACTTTAGTAAAGTGCTTAATATACTAAAATAACAGAAAAGCAGAATTTATTAAGCAAAATAATGAAAATAGCTCTTTAAAATTACCATAAAACTGTCAAATATGTCAGATAATATCAGAGACATATACTGTAGTAGTTCTGCAATAGGAAGAGGAAATGCTATTGAAGTCACCACAATCATAGAAATGCACAGAAAGAATGTGCAGAAAGAAAAAATTCCACATTAAATACTTAGTTATATCAACACCTTCGAGTTCAAAGAGAAGAAGGTCCAGTCTCTTTGGGTAGAGTTAGCTGAAAATACTTGAATTCAGCTTGAAATTTTCTGTGCTGGTAATAGAGGTACTAACAAAAATTTGAACAATCAGTATCATAACCACTCAAAAGTCACAGTATGCGAAGAGGCAATAAAAATTTTGGTATCTATCTTAAGGAAAGCTAGATTATGAAATGCAGCCAAGAAATGCAACAATATTAACCTTGTGAGACTTTACATGAAGAGGGAAACAGACAAACAATACAATAATTGGTGCTGAAAATGATTTGTTCCTGTTTATAGAAGTAATTTATATGACTGGGAAAAGCATATTCCTGTGTGTTGGTGCATACAGGGTAAGAATGTGGAATAGTTCATATGGCCTCCTCACGTCACTGGCACCAATATAACCGGCGGGTATTCTTTCAGATTTCAAGCAACATTATCAGCAAAAATCTAACTGAATCTTTCTTACAGGAGCTTTGAAAAAAATCACAGTTACAGAGGAAGGAGCCTGTTACATCGATTCCCTTGTGAGCAGCCACCAAGAGGCAAATGGATGGAGCTTCTGCATAGAGGCAAATCAGAAAGAAGAATATAGCCATATTATAGCAAAAGCAATATAAATTGAAAGTGATACATATGTACAATACCTACTGCTGTCTATTTTTTTGTGACAAACATGGCAAAAAAATGTGCTATTCTGTGCTGAAAAAAATCATATATTCTCCTTTACATTCCTCACCCAAGTTAAGAAATAACAATTTTGAAGCTTATGGGAAAAAAAATGTCCAAGCCTTTTGTTTGTTTCTGTTTTTATTACAGCAAAACTCTGGCAAGCTTGATCGGTGAGTTAGTCATTGTTTATCCTAAAAATTAATAATTGTTGATCCTAAAAATTGCAGTGGAAGTGACACAGGTGGGGGAAAAGAGGTGCTATCATTACAATTACTCAAACTCAGTTGGCGAAAGAAAAATAGTTCTTTCACCTTTACCTCTTTATTATTTCAAGCAATGACAACATTGTGCCCACAGTCCATAAAAATGGCCTAACTTGGAGAGTCAAGATTTGCTCAAGGGCATCGGACAGAATGGTGGGTTTGACCAGATTATGACATAAGTAAAACAGAGGGTAGGCATCAAATTCTCTTTCATAATGATTCCGTTTATTTGCATTTTTTAAGTTCGTTTCTTTACTGTTACATGTTCTTTACTGTTACTGTTATCTGTACCTAGTGTGAAGGACCAGATTCGTATACCTGTGAGATAGATAGAACAGCTTTAAGCAAAATGTCTTTCAAGGATTTGAAGTACTAATGAAATATTTAGAGAGGTGAAAGGGTTAATGAATCAACCAGTGAGTTGAGTGGCAGCTCTGTACTGAGATTCTTCTGGATTTAGACAGGTCTGTTGTATTTATTTAAAATTATTATTTTTTAATTAAATTAGAAGTCCTATGGGTAATAAAGTTACATGCAGAGAAGAACCCCTGTAGTAGAAATTTAATTGACTCTTATTATCCAAATAAGCTGGATAATTTATATCTGCATGAGATTGCAAAAGAGGTTACTTATAAGGCAGAAACTGAGAAAATAGAGATTATTTTTGTATTCTGTGAAAATCATATTTTATACAAAAATTAGGTGGGAGTGAGAGACTTTTTTATGTCCTCTTTGAACATTACTGTGCTATCAGTTCATCACTAGCCATCCTTCAAAGGGATTTTTTTTTTCTGTAGCTTCACCTAAATGCATTCTAAATGTATCTAAAGTTATTTGGATAACATATACAAACAAAATATTAAAAAGAGGGTAAACCAACAGGAAAATTCTGTGTAACAAAGAAAAGCCAGGATCTTAAAGTGAAGATGACAAAGTGAGGTACTCAAGCTATAAATGCCCTGAGATTCATTGATTTCAGTCTCAAGGGATAAGTCAGCCCATTTCCTGAGGTAGCATCAACAATCTGGATTCAAATGCTCCATCTTTACCTTACATAAAAATCTTATTTTTCATTTGCACCTTGAACTTGTCTTTTGTATTAACAGAAAGAATGGAGTAGCAATGTAATAAAGCAGTGCATTCCTGGCAACTTGAGTGGGGTAAATTGCAGCTATTCCTATAACAATGTGAACAGGGAAGAGCTGTATGATTTCTCATTTTACATTTATTTGCAGGGATGGTGGCAATCTTTGTGTGTATGTGTGTGTGTGTGGTGTTTCTGTTGCCTGATAAAATTGGAGCTGTTAGAATTTGTCATTGTTAATGACTGCAGTCAGGTTCTAGCTGTGTTTAGATGTGTATTGGGAAGCCATGGTTCATAACCTTATTCTGTCACTCATTGACCCGAAGTTTCAAGAAGTGCAAGAAAAACACAGAGCTCTGGTGCTGAGCACATTATTGTCTTGGATGACCTTTTATAGCACTGAAGATGGGAAAAACAGACTGTCACAATTTCTGCTCTTAGAAGTTCTGTGATGTTGAAACAATATTTATGCACAGTTGAAAATGGAAAAGTTCGTAATATGTATTACATGAAAATCAAGAAAAAAAATGGTAGGAATTTCAACAAATTGAACCGTAGATATAATATATATATATATTTTGTCATGTCCAGGCAATATGTTGAATTTCAGTGAAGATGGCTTATTTTAGATTAAGAAAAGTCAATCAAAAGAATAAAGATAAGATTTCCATAAATAAAAAGTGAGCATGTTTCCACAAAAATCATATCCAGCCCAATTAGAGCTACAAGCCATAAAACTCAATATGTATGCTTCTATCTGACATGTCATGTTTTTCTGAGAACAAAAGGGAAAAATAAGCTTGCAGAATGCATTTCTCTTTGCAAATAGTTACTCAAAACCTAACTTTCAGGATTATAGAATCATTATGGTTGGAAAAGACCTTCAAGATTGTCAAGTCCAACTGTAAACCCATCACCACCATGCCTACGACTCCATGTCCCTAAGTACCTCATCTACACATTTCTTGAACACTGCCAGAGTTCGTGACTCTGCCACTTCCACCAGCAGCCTGTTCCAATGCTTCCTCACTCTTCCCATGTAGAAATTCTTCCTAATGTCTAACCTGAACCTCCCCTGGCGCAACTTGAGGTCATTTCCCCGTGTCTTATCGGTAGTTATTTTGGAAGAAACTGACCCCCTGCCTCACTATATCCTCCTTTCAGGTAGCTGTAGGAGTGATAAGGTCTCCCCTGAGCCTCCTTTTCTCTGGACTAAATACCCCAGCTCCCTCAGCCGCTCCTAGTAAGGTCTGTGCTCCAGCATGTTCACCAGTTTCGTTGTCCTTTTTTGGGCACGCTCCAGCACCTCAGTGTCTTTCTTGTAGTGAGGGGCCCAAACCTGAACACAGTGTTCAAGGTGCGGCCTCGCCAGCACCGAGTACAGGGAGACGACCACTTCTCTGGTCCTGCTGGCTGCACTTTGTCCTTCATCGCCACCTGGGCACCCTGCTGGCTCATGTCCAGCCAGCTGTCAACCAACACCCCCAGATCCTTTTCTGCAACACAGCTCTCTCCAGCCGCTCTGCCCCAAGCCTGTAGTGCTGTATGAGCTTGTTGTGACTGAAATACAGGATCCAGCACTTGGCCTTGTTGAAGCTCATGCAATTGGTCTCCGCCCATCAGTCTAGCCTGTCCAGTTCTCTCTGCAGAGCCTTCCTACCCTCAAGCAGATCAACTCTTCCTCCCAGCTTGGCGTCACCTGCAAATTTGCTGAGGGTGCACTCAATCCCCTCGTCCAGATCATCATAAAGATATTAAAGAGGACTAGCCCTGACACCAACCCCTGAGGAAAACTGCTTGTGACCAGTTCCCAGATGGACTTAAATCCATTCACCATCACTCTCTGAGCCTGGCCATCCAGACAGTTTTTCACCCAGCAAAGAGTCCACCTGTCTAAGCCATGAGCTGCCAGCTTCTCCGGGAGCAGGCAGTGGGAGACACTGTCAAAAACCTTACTGAAGTCTAAGCAGACCACATCCACAGCCTTTCCCTCATCCACTAGATGAGTCACCTGGTCACAAAAGGAGATCAGGTTGGTGAGGCAGGACCTGCCTTTCATGAACCCATGTTGGCTGGACCTGATACGCTGGTTGTTGGACACATGTTGTGTGATTGCCCTCAAGATGACCTGCTCCGTAACTTCCCCTGATGCTGAGGTCAGGCTGGCAGGCCTGTAGTTCCCCAGACCTTCTACCCAATCCTTCTTGTAGTTGTGCGTCACACTGGCCAGTTTCCAGTTGTCTGGGACCTCCCCAGTTGACCAGGATAGCTGATAGATGATGGAGAACGGCTTGGTGAGCACTTCCGCCAACTCCCTCAGAACCCTCAGGCGGATCCCATGTGGCCCCATAGACTTGTGAATGTCCAAGTGGTGTAGCAGGTCGCTGTTTCCTCTTGAAAACAGAGTGGGGTTTATTCTGTACTCCGTAGGTGGCTTTCAGCGCTGGGCGCCAAGTACCTCGAGGATAGCTGATCTGGGTGATAAAGACTGAGAAAAAGAAGGCATTAAGTATTCCCGTATCTTATCCTCATCCTTGGTAACAATGTTCCCCATCACATCCAATAAAGGATGGATAAAATACTTCAAGTCAGTATTATTTCACCAGTGAGGTCAGGATTTTCCTCGCAAGTTTATGAGCTTCAGTGTTATTTTACAGATTGGCCTGAGATACAACATGTAACTCCAAGTCAGGAAACAGGCATGAACTGTGGTATGAGAACTTCAGAAACTGGCCAGTAATTTACTGGTTCCTTCTGATAATTAGATCAGACAACTAACTCTGTAGTGTCCTGCTCCCTAATTTACAATTTAGAAGACCCCACAGACATTCATGTTGTAGAAAATAACTACCAGGTTAATAATAAGGTCCATCTACAGTGAGGATTTGCAAGGTTTTTGGTATTTCTAGCAACTCGTATGATTTCCAGTGTGTCATGACTTCAGCTACCACCAGGAAGTCTTTTAATCCACCATCTCTACCAATCCTGAGCAAATACTTAAGATCTACTGGGGCTGATGGATTTCTTTATGCCTTTAAATATTAAAATTGAGTAGGGATAAATATTCTTAAAACATCTTGTGCCATGAATCTTAGTACAGTTTAGCTCTGATACTTTGTAGCTCTACCTTTGATACTCTCACCTAGGTAGGCCTAATAAAGCTAGACACTCTAGCTGTATGTAGCTAAAAAGGCAGGAAGTGGAGTGAAGAAGGAGGGAAGAAGGAACTGTGAGGTCTCAGGTTATTATGGAGCTGGACCACAGCAGGGCTGTGCGACAGCTGGAACTGGATCTCTGATAGTCTTGGGTATTCCTGCTTTCGTATTCAATATTAATATCCTGATTTAATGTCCTTTAAATATTTTAAGAATGTTTTTGAAACAGTTATGGCAAATAATCTGTCTTTGCAGTCTTTTAGTATATGCTGCAAATGATCAAGGAAGTCACTTTCTTTAAAACTGAAAGAAAAACAGTACAAGGCTTATACTGGAAATCTACTTCCTTTTAAGCTATGCAGTGAATATTTTTACATCAAATGCAGTTGCCGTAATTAAAAAAAAACAAGTTAAACTTTAGCAGATTGACATATCTGGGTGATCGTCTGAATCTAAGTCTGAGGAACAAATAACCTATCATTAGGGGAAAAAAAAAAAAAAGAAAAGAAAAGAAAATTTGCACTTTAGACACCTGTTTCCTGCTCCTTTTCATAAAGGGTAAATGAATAAAAAGCAGCATGTACTTGACCTAATATATATTCCTTTTTTAGTGGTGAACTGTGGAAGGCACAAGCTGTTTCCATGAACTGTAAACTGCCTCTTTCACTTAGTCAGCTCCAATCTGTCATAAAATTATTGATTAATTATAGCCTATATTTTTGTAAAAATCTATGCATGTCTTTACAAATGAGTGTCTACAAGGCAAGAAATATAAAACAGGTGCTTTCAAGGCATTGAAGGAAGGGCAGAATTTTAATTCAAATTACATTTATTTTGATGTTTGAAAACTAAGAAATAGCCTCCACTTTCCACATATATCCTACTTACTTATCAGCTGTAATCCTGAAAGTATGCAGCCTGGATCAATTTTGCTATCTAAAGTTTTCACCAGTATGCAAATGAACATAGCTTCAGCTTCTTGCATGTCAAGATTTCGACTTCTCCATATAGCATTGGCACTAAGAAGGAATGAGTTATATTTATATATATATATATATATATATATATATACACATTTTATACAGGTAATCTTCATTTAGCATGCACATATAGACTTCGTTGTATGGTAAATTACAACTCAAATGGAAAGTATATTTGCTGTGTTCATTCTGCTGAGTAGCAGCTGTAAATATAAAAAAAACTTCAGCAATATAAACAAAAAACTGCTTGTGCAGCATTTCTGTTTGTCCAAATTAGCTGTAAGTTATAATCAAACCTTATTTTATGAAAATTGAACTGTATTAAAGCTCCATGACATGAAAAAATGAATTTTTCAGTTGATGTTATACATAAAAAAAAAGTTTTGTTTTTGTTTTCTTTTACTTCCTCATATTCTTTCTGTTCTCCTAGTTGAAATGATTGTTCTATAAATTCCAGGACTTTATTCTTTTGGCATAGATAGTCAAAGCCACTCATACAAAGTAGGACTGACCAAAATACCAGAATTGCCTTGCCAGAGGAAAAAATGCTATCTTGATGTTTAATTTCATTCCAATATAGATATTTTATGAAACAGAAAAAAAAAAAAGGCAGTAAAAGAAATTGTTTTGCACATTTGACACAAGTGAAATTGATAGCAGAAATGAAATAAAATCACCTAACTAAAATACCATGGAAGAACCCTGACACAACTTTGTTTTAATTTCTGGAGTAGAAAATATAATAAAAATCAAGTCATTCAGCAGAGAAAACTTTCTCATTATGATGCAAGATTATTTTCTAACAAGAAACAGGTCCATCTCTGCTGTGGCTTAAAAAAAAAAAAAAAAAAAAAAAAAAAAAAGTAAGCCTTCGCTTTTGGGTATGTGTTTGGCCTCTGAGCCAGTGTTCCTTTGGAGCACAATCCTGATGGGTGCTCCCGTCTGCCTGGAGAGCTGGAGTTTGAACCTTGCATCCCTCCCGGAGGTTAGGAAGGGCAACCCACTCTGCTCTGCCTCATTGCAGCAGCCTCTGAAGGAGTTTTTCCCCATGTGAGAAATGTGGACAGGAAGTTTTTCTGCCCTGGGGGGCCATTCTGGAGTCTCTGAAGGCCAAAGGAGGCAGCTGCTCGTCCCCTGGCCATGACAGCAGTTTATCTTGCTGCTTCACCTTTCCTTTGCAGATACCCTCTGCAAGCAAAGAAGAAAAGAAAGAAAGGCAGGAGCTTACCAGCTCGAAAGGAAGAAGAAAGCTGATGAAGCCTGCTTTTATTTCTGATCCAAGGAGAATTGTTTTTGTAGGAAGATAGTAAATATATCTCTAAGCAGAGTTTTTGCAGAGCCCACCTAAGATAGTATATCAGAATGAGAGGAGGGGCAAAATAAATCCTGACGGACTTCCTCTTTGCTGAAAGAAAGCAGAAAACTAGACTTTTATCTACATTAGGGGTATGTTTTCAAAGGCATGTTCAGGGATTTAGTTGAAGAACTTCCATTAGCATCACTGGGAGTTGAGAGGCTTTTTTTTTCGTGCTCTGCTTTGAAATACAGACCTCTTTGTGGTATGGGCAGGGAGGCTGTTACAAAAATACGCTCTCACTCTTTTCTCACTCTCTCTTTTTTATTATACTACCTATTGCTAAACAAACAGGCTTTTGATTGTGACTGGTAAGAAAATTCTAGCTGGTACCTTTGAACTGCGTGAAATAACTTCATTAATTATGGTCAAAGTACCCAGCTTCTATAACAGTAACTATTAAAAAAGGTGCTATAAATGAGCATCTCCAGAATTTTATATGCTGCAAAAAAATCACTAGGAAAGAAAAGACAGTAATTAAAAAATAGAGCAGTGCAAATAGTTGAGATTTTAAACATCACTTCTACACAGATGAAAGCTCCTTTTATAGTGCAAATACCTCTTAATTAAAAATCAACATTTAATAATCATGCTATATGAAGCTGCTCTTACTGATATTAGCCTAGGGATAATTAACAGTGGTTTAAAAATGGATTTTTTTCCCCTCAGCCCTTCTAGCAAAAACATAGTGTGCTTAGACAGAAGGTTAAATTTTTGTTTGCACCCCAAATGAGGGTACCAGATTTCTTTGTCTCTGAAAATTACACAGAGGTCTACAAAAAGGAAAATTTAAAAGAGAAAAAGACTGCTCGGATGATATTTCTTTCAAGAAATCCTTATGGATCGTTTCACCATCACTTGATGGACAGCTGAAAGTTTGGATATTTCCCCTTTCCTTTCTGGTGAGGGGTGAGGTGAGGAAAGAGGCAGGAGCTCATCTTGCCATTGCTGCCTGATATGGATCACCCCACACAGCAAAAACATGCTTCATGCTGCCAACCAACTGCCTCCGTGCTGGAAATCCAGGTGCCAGGACACGACAGGCACTTTGGGTAGCTGGCAGAGCCCTGCAATAGCAGCAGGACACAGTCATCTAGCAAAGTGATAAAGAAGTAGGATTTTTATAGACAAGTTCTGCTTTTATTATACAGTGCACCCTTCTTCACTTCCTAAACCCGGCTAATGGATGCTTTTACTCCCCTCTCTGTCAAGAGAAGAACTATTAAGACAGAGTGGATAAAGCATGCAAGCTATGGTTCCTTAGTTAAAACATCAACAGACAAAATTATATCCAATGTATTGCCCAGGAAAAGTATTTTCAAATCATTGCATTGGTTTGCAATCATTTGCTTTCCCACTTAAATATAAATACTTATATCTTCTGTTTCCTGGGTCTTTGAGAAGAAGTAGGACACAAAGATCATAATGTCAAGATTTTACCTGAATTTGTGGTAAGTTTGGGGGTTTTTTTCACAGAATTGCTTGCCATAACTCCAAAAATATTAAGATAGTTTCCAACACTGTCAGTTAAAAATCTGTAAGTTTGTGTAAGCCTTGTACTTGGAGCAAGTATACCAGCATAAATGGCTAACAGGATTGTAGGAAAAAAAAAAAAAAGAGCTAAATGGGAAATTAGAAATGCAGCTGTATTTAGAGCAAAACCATCTCAGAGCATGATTTTTCAGTTCTGTACTTCAGTGACATGACTGGAGGGACATTTTCAAATGGGAAACTGATCCAGAATGCAACAATAAAACAAAAATACTTAGGAGGATGATTTGCATGTAAATACTCTTCCATACATCTCTCTTGCTGAAGGACATCTACTGTGTAATGAGACATGACACAGTGGGGTTTGTTGCATTTTCAAGCACATCCATTCTCTTTTTCTGAATTAACGGATTTTTCATGACCAAAACCACCAACAACAAAAAAGGGAAACCACAAGCAAAACCATAATAAACACTGACGAGAGTAAATACATCAAAAGCTAGAGTAAACACATCAAAAGCTATAAAAAAAAAGTATAGGAAAACTTTCCCACTTTCCCATGGAAAGTTTTATCATTGATATTTAAGTGTTATAAATCATCTACTATCACTATCCACAGGGTTTTCTTTCAGTGTATTTTCTGCCATCCAGGCATGCAGTTGTAAGTTTGAGATGTTTCGTTGCATGTCTGATCTGGAATTTTCACTTAATAAATTGCAGTGACTAGTTTCAGTTAGCATTCAGCGCAGGCATTTCATTTCATCTTATTCCCACAAGAGTTTCTATTCTCCTTAAACAAACAAACAAACAATCTGCCTCCCCTTCCACAAGCCAAACCACCCCATCAAACATACATATGAACGTGGAGTCTTTATTTAAAGTAAGACTTGTCAGCACTTTTCACATTCATAACCTTACCGAAACACTTTAATTAAAAGTGCTGGGGAGAATGATAAGTGTTCATAAGATTTTCTGATATTATCCTTACGTTTTCACACCAGTGTATTCATATGTCTCAAGACTTTGAAGACACAGATCTCACTTCCAAAGAAAGGACAGTGAAACTAAACCTTAAACCAGTTTCACTTAAAAGGGGACAAGAGCTTGGACATCAAGCTCAAAAGAAGTTGAATTCTGGAAATCTGGTAAATTTTCTTAATATTTCAAGGAAAAACAAAGTCTGGGAATAAAATAAAGAACATTTCCAGGTAAGCGTTTCCTCCAAATGTCTAATAACTGTCCTCACATTTAGTTTAAAACCATATTCAAACTCATGGCATTTTCACTTGGAAAGGGAAAGTAGTCTTTCCCTAATGGAAATTTTCCTTAAATTAAGCATTGAATTCCAAATTCAACTAGCTAATATGACTATATTACTAGTCATATACATATGACTATATACATATACATATCACTATATAACTAGCTCAAATCAGAATATAAAGTTTAGAAGTACTGGCATCCACTTCTCTAACTCTTTATTTCTATTGCATATTTGTGGCTCAAAAATTCTCTAAATACCAATCTGTGCTGGAAAAATCCTTTCTCCAGCTTTCCGGTATTTGGAAGAAACAAGACCTTCACATTGCCATGAATGTGCAGTGTACTGCACATTGCAGGTAGAAGAAGGATATGAGGCAAGTATGGAGAGGCTTCCCTAAGTCTCTCTAAGTCCATGGAGGGGAGGCTTCCTAAAGTCCACGGAGGACACAAAACTAGGGTTTCCTCTAGTTCTAGAACAATCAAAAGAAGAAAGGTGGATGGAGAATTGTCATGAATGTGGTCAGATTTTAGTGACATGTATATATACGAGACCTATAATTTCGTTCTCTTTCTGCAAAGTAATCCATCTGATCATACCTACTTGGTAAAAAGAAAAAGATCAAAACCATATAGGGACCTCAATACTTAGAGGCAATACCTTGAGGGCCTATCATCTTCGTCTAGTCCTGACATCAGATGACACAAATTATTTTAATGAATTCATACTACCTTAGAAATGCTAGTGGAAATGCTGTACTGGAGTGGGGCAGTGATTTGTAGTTCATTATCTATACGTTGCTGGAAGCATCCCAGATATATCAAATAATTTTCTTGAAAACAGTTAGCTAATCACAAACTAAATCCCAATAGGCAGAGAAATTTTAGTGCAGAAAACTAAATTTTAAAATTCTTTCTACTGTTTCTTGCATTGGCACAGAGCATATACAGTTCTGCATATGAGAATCAAAGGGAAACTTAAATCATGGTTCCACAATTATAACATTACCTGTAAGATAACAATAAAAATAATAAATATTTATCTACTCTGACAAATTGTTTGCATACTGCCACGTGTAATATCACTATTGTTGCATATTTTTCATTTCTGTGTCAAAACCATCTGTGTTCTGAAAAGAGTTATGTTTTTGTGATTTTTGTGAGTTATGTTTTTGTGACTTGCAGGTGAGCATAGTCAGGTGCAGTTGGTGCTTTTACAGTGGGAAAAAAAAGATTTTTACAGATATTTTTACGGTCCAAGGGATGATGGACTAAAATGCTTTTTAAAGGAAATTTGCCACCTTATTCTAAAAAGCAGAGATTATGGGTGAAGCACTTTGTTTCCAAACAGAGGATGCCAGTATTTGCAGCCCACGAAAGATCTATTTGCACTTGTTCCCCTGCTTTCTCAAGGGTTATGTTCTCGTATGTGTATTTCTTCACTGTAGTTATAAAAACAAAACAAAACAAAAGGTTTTATCCATTATTTTGACTCAAGAGTTTTCCTTCACTACCAGCAAAGAACATTAAATACCCTACCTCCTTCTAACCTCAACATTTCCTTTTTACTTTAGTGTGTTTCCGTGGGTCATTTTTGACCATGTGGAAAGCTCAAGTGCTTTAGTTGCTGCTGCCAAGATAGTGTCAGGATCCTGTGGTGCAGGTTCTCCAGTGCACATCAACATTTTCATCTGACCATCCATGTACACTGGAAATTATAACATCTCACAGCAGCAGGATCCAACAATACTGCAGGAGCAAAAGCCTTAAGAACATGCACTAGCCTGTCAGGAAATACAAATACAAGACAGCAAGGGCATTTAGGGTTAGTGTGGAGACAAGACTACTGTGGGGAGCTCTTTGCTAGTAATTAATATCTGGCATGGCCTGAAGTGTCTGTTTTACGCCTCTTCATACATCTTCATAATGAGCTATTTGAAGGGACTACAATCAAAAAAATATTTCAGCATCTCATGTCTGCCATTCTTGTTTTCTATTGCAGAGTTGCCAGCCTGTATCCCCGTTAAAAGGAAAGATTTAGGAATGAAGGTTTCTATGAGTTAACAAGTGTTTTGTCTTGATAGGAGAACTAGTGATGAGATTGGAGGTGTGTGCAGGGATATGTACATAATATTTAACAGTGCCTGTGACAGGCAATTACAAAATATCACTATTGGACACAGTGCAGATGTGTAAATGACTAAAGGTCAGCCTCTTTGGTTACCTGTTCCCATAGGTAAATATTTTAAAATGTCACATTTATACTCCCATAACTGCATTATGCTGTTAAGCAACTATGAGGAGTGAATCCCTCTGTGATCCTTATTGAGCATATTCACATCCCTTTCTCCAAAGATAGTGCTGTTGAAATCTTCTTCATCTGAAAAAGAAAAAAAAAAAGATTATTGTTACAAGAATCTTTCTCCAAAGACAGTGCTGTTGAAATCTTTTACATCTTAAAAAGAAAAAAAAAAGATTATTGTTACAAGAAACTACATCCAGGGAATACTCTAATACTCTGTTTCTATTTGAATTGCAGGTATTTTAGTGTTTTAATATTAACACTGATGTAACTGTATCCTAAAAGGGGATCAGGTAAACTTTTTAAATGCACAGAAGAAATTTGGTAAGTGTAAGGTATTGAAAACTGTTATTTCAAATCAACAGCTAGAGTACTGAGATTTCATGCATAAGTTTAAATTGCTTTCTCCTTTACTCTTTTGCAGCTGGCATGTGTTGTTAGTATGCTGCAGGTTGGTAACTTTAACATCACACAATACATCCAGCTAATGAGATTGCAGGAACATGGTGCTCCTCCATCATTTTCTTCTCAGTGGCAGCCAGTCCATTACAAACTGTAACCATGAGAAGTGAACTCCAGTCTTAAACTTTTGCATTCTGGAAATGGTCTTCCCTAGGCTGTTAATAGATAAGATGGATGCAACATATTGTGACAGTTCAAGACACTCGGCGTCCAAGAACTGTTTTGAAACCAACAACAGACCTATTACCTCCTTTTCTAAAAGATTTTTTTTTATCTAGAGCTATTAGGTAAATTCTCTGTTGTTGCTGGGAGCTCTGGGCTTGTCTTCTGGGGTTGTATCTATCCTCATATACACTATACTTTTGCTTTCTAAGCTTTAATAAGATACTTCAAAGTAAGTGAATTTAAAGGTTTTAGAAGTAATTTTTCAGTCATATAATAAGTTGCAGGTAGCTGGAGTTACTGAATCAGAAGATCTTCATTCATCAGCTTAGAAAAAAATAAAAGATAACATTTTATACTGAAAGTTCTTGTGTTTTCTATACTAGAAAAAGCACCAGGTAATTGAAAGAATGGGTCATGTTCTGCTTTCCATGAACTTACTGCGTGGGTTTACAGCAATATACCAGAAGCAGAATATGGCATTATAACAGTAAGTCTCCAATAAAGACTTTTTACTGATAACAATTGTGAGCTGTGCATTTTTACTGGATCTGAGAACACCTCTGTATGAAAAGAATAAGCAGACAAAGAAGTATTCATCCTTCTTGTCTAAAGCCTGGATTAGATTGGCCACACTGAGAGGCGGGTTGGTGGCACTCACAGAGTTGAGGATGGGCTTGAGTTCTGTGAATCCTTGACTAAGATGCTTGGAGGAGCTAATATTGTACTCCCTTAACTCTCTATTTCTGGTTATATTCCTGTTAAATAAACTAGGACGCCAAGCAATTCTGGAGGTTGGTCCTGTGCTTGAAGTGATGCTAGTTAGATCCTGAAAAGACAAGGAAATATCCTGAATGATCCTCAGGGAAAATGGAACTTTCACAAGGCAGTTGCTGTTGTAAAGCCACACACTGAAGCTTACAGGACAATTTGGTAGATGGTTCTAATGCATGGTGAGTTTGCCAGTGCTTTTATATCCATAAAAGCTTAAATACCTTCATTGAAAGAGGGATTACAGATAAAATAGGTCTTTGTGTTCTGTGTGAGAAAGACTGAACCCTATGAAGGGTTCACAGGCATTAGCAATTCTGAGGTTTCATTCAACATTATTATCTCTTTAAATAATAATAAGATTAATAAGAGCTTCTCTATGGCCACTAGGAAGGGAAATGAATTGAGAGCTTTGTTTCTGTGTGACATTATCCACTAGTGAAAATACTGACATTCCTCCAACTCAAGATGTTCCTAAGACAAAGAAGAATTACTATCATAAAGTTAAATGTCACTTCTGCTTAGATATTCTGAAGAACCAAGTGTCCTTGGATGCTACATCTATAAGTATGCTAAATACCTGTGCTTATATTTAGTCAGGTGTGGCTTCCCGATTTAAAAGCCTGCGCATTAATGATTACTGCAAATACTTAAGACTTAAATATATATGCTGCATAATTTAGACAACAACCTTCTTAAAATTAAATCCAAAAGATCTATAGAAGGTAGCTTTCTTTCACCCATATTTAACCTATTTTGTCTGTCAGAGGCATACTGGATAGTATCTCAAAAAAAAGGTAGCAAGTGAGTTGCACTGTAGCTAATGAGAAGTACTGCATCTAGGGAAAATAATGTGATCCATGTCTATGTAAAGCTGAAATCAGAACTAGCAATTACAACTCAGGAAAGAAATCTTGAAAGTGTTATTAAAAATTTTCTAAAATAATTAGCTCAGTGTGATGCGGCAGTCAGAAAAGCCAACAAAATGTTGGGCATAATCAGAGAAGGTATGCAGAACAAAGCAAAAAGTACTATTTTCTGTCTGAATAAAACCCTGTTGTGCCCAAAATTAACAGTTGTGTGTTCATTCTGGTCTAAGACATAGAGGAGTTTGTGTCTTTATGGGAAGGGCAACTGAAATGATTGAGGGGATGATGCAGCTGCCTGCAAGGTCAAACCAAAAGGCTGAGACTGGGGTCTTGCCTGTCTTAAGTTTCTTTCCAGTTCAGAAAGAAGACAGGTGAGAGGGATATCATTAAGATTTACAAAACCATAAAGGTGATGCATAGACTGAAAATCTAACCTGGAACAGTAGAACCAGGGGAACAGGAAATTAATGGTGGGTTTAAAACAGATAAAATGAAAAACTTATATAACAGATAGTAAACTTCTAGACCTTGCCACCGTGGAGGTTTTGGAGTTAGAGAGCACCAGCAGGTTCAGCAAGCATTTAGACAACTTTGTAGTCAGCACATCCATAAATATAACATATATTCCCAAAGAATTAGGACTTTTTACATATTCTTTAAGATCTCTGACCTAACACATGAAGGGGTAGGATGTATGATGGGAACAAACTGCAGGAAGTGGCCAAGCTTGTAGGCTCTTTTTAGACATGCATTTTTTTGCAACTGCTGGATACTGACTGTATGCTGAGCTATATGGAACCCTTTATCCAACCCCATGACCTCCCATTTCTTATGTTCTTCAGATATATGACACAAGTGGGAGGAACGACTTCATGGAAGTTAACTTACCATGCTTTCTCACCAAGTAGCTTAAAAAATGAGCATTTAATTGGAAAGTGACCATCATTCTTATAAGTTTTCATAACAATTCATCTTTCCTTCATATTCATCTTTCCTTCATAAACTCAAGAAGTTTAATCAGTCAACACCTAGTACGTATCTATGTACATCAAATGACAATGATAAACACTGTTCAATATCAATCTGCTAAGAAAAGTTTGCTTTCAACTTAGAATGTTACCTAACAAACTGAATAACATTTTTTACAAGATTTTAGAAACCTTTTTTTTGGTAAAAAAAAAAAATATTATATGGGTCTGGTATTCAAGAGCTGAGTTTGAAAATGGCCTTCGATAGAGCAAATTTTTTTAACTTTGAATAAATTAGTATCTAACAAAGAGTGAAATGGTAATTACCCTAGAAATGCTATGCGGACAGAATAGCTTTCCCATTTGTAAAGCAGAGAAGAAAAAAGTTAATGTACTTTAGTAATGCATTTCTACCTTTCAAAAACAAAGTATTTTAATAACAATCCTTTAAATGCAAAACATCGTAATCACTGATAATAAAGCATTAATTATCCTATAATAAATAGTCTGTATAGCTTATAATAAAAGGCCAAATTCACTTCCCAGTACTTACTGGGTTTTACATGTTTTCAATAAATATTCTTAATGCTATAAATAAATGAGAATATAAGATATTCTCATAATATAAAATAGCTTTGTGCAAAAATGGTGGCCAAGATTCACCTAATATCACCAAAAGCATTCCTAGAAGAAAAGAGGCAGAGAATAGGCCGTATGTTCTGGGAGTGTTCTACTTCATGGTTCTTTCAGACCAATGCATTCATTACCAAAAAACTTCTCTCTCAGATTACTTTAAAGATCATTATGAAAAAGAAAGAATAACATTTTTATCCAAAGACTGTCTTTTGGCTGTCCACAAGGATGGAACATAGACCCAAGCAAAACATTTTACTTAATGCAAGTTTTGCTATGTGCTTGTGGAGTGACTACATCAGGTCCCAGGTTTATCAGTCAGTGGGAGCAAGCACTACAGCAAAAAAGATAATAAAGGTGGACTTGCTGGGGAAAAAGCTAGAAGCAAGAAGTTCTGGGAAAGCTTAAGGAAGGATTTATGAAGTTGTTTTTTAAGATAAGGAAGCAGAATTTAAAGTCCATTGTAGCATGACTGATGTAGTGCATGTGCTCTATGTTGATAATGTGGTATCACCCACTCCAAGAGGTCCTGCTGAGATTCAGGCTGCTACAGAGGAGAGCTCTGAAAGTATTTTTGGGAAATATATTTCTGGGCATTTCTCTACTGGCAACATCCTTTTGCATTGCAATGAGCCCTTGTTTGTGCAGGCAGTTTGAATGCAGTCAGGGAACTGTTTGGACAGTGTAATGGGTAGAGACTGCATGGAACGATTAATTGGTACTGCATTGCCCAGAGAAGCTGACGCTTTGACACAATCTCCTATTTACAAGATTACACAGAACAGGCTATTTTCATGGAGTCATTTTAAATTATCAGACAGGAAGCCTGAACTCATTAACAAGGCTCTCTGCTATCTCTAAAAGTCTAAAACTATAACTAAGTCTAATACTAACTTTGTAGAGGTAGAAAGAGAAGAGAGTAGATGTTCTTTAATAAAAGGAAAATTATACTTTAAGACTTTATTCCTTTCCTGTTCATTTCATCAACACTGCAGTGAAAAAATGATTTAATATTTCAGCACTCATGCAGAATACACATACACTTATGTGTATGTAGAATACACATAAACACTTTTTTTGTTATGCACTGAGGTGGGCTAAGCAAACCGGTTTTGCACAGCCACCAGAGAAAAATCACAAGGCAATGATTTTCAGTCACAAC
>NW_010576753.1:32611-42680 GCF_000705375.1 Tinamus guttatus
CCTATAAAAATGTGCTCATCAGACTATAATTAATTAACTTGCCTTGAATGTGACTAAATGCAAACTAAAATTGCTTTACTAATGACAGGTGAATATTTTCTAACATGGCACAAACCGACTGTGTACAGAGCAGTATGCATATAAGCGTTTTACTAAGTGTGTGAGCACTATGACCTCTAAAGGGGCAAAAAGCAGCAAAGCTGCATGGATTTGCATGGAGTTGCAAATGGACCATGTGGTGCAAGATAGAGGAAAGAAAAGCATCAGGGAAAATAGGTAGGGTGTTTCCTTCAGGATACACAAGAAGGATGACTGGCAAGAAATAGGGCAAGCAGTATTGGGACAGATTAGAATACCTGAGCATCCTGAGCAGTAGAATACCTAAGCAATATTAGAACAGATTAAGATAAATAGCATAAAAGCATCAGGCCTAAGTGAAGAAAATCAGAGAATAAAGAAGATAATTGTGCTTCTGTTTTTGCCCTCTCTCTTCTGGAGAGCTCTCTCCAGCCTTATTTGCACGTCCACGACAAAGGATTGCATCTGTTGGTACCAACTACAGAGCATCAGCTATAGTGTATTTTATCCAGCAGATAATTCAGAATAAAATGCTAAAGACTAACAGTGTTGAATATGCAGTGATGACAATGATGAATAATGGGTAAGTATAACCATTGGTAATACATAAAGTGACTGCTTTGCCGATCTTCTAAACAATATTATCACAGTAATGTCTAATTCACTGATATGCACCTATATATTTATATATGAATAAATACATATAGACAGATACACATATATTTAGTTGCAATACCCTGATTTTTGAGTCATTTGTTTCCTCCTTGTCTTTTAAATTAGAATTACTATTTATTACCTGGATTATTTCTATAGTTGGGACAGAGAAAACATCCATATTTACACACATCAGTAAAAGACTTTCAGTTTATACTTTTTGTTGTTATTGTTGTAAACAAACAAGCGTGTTCAGTATAGGATGTAACTCATGTAACTCTAGAGCTATATGTTTGTTTCAGAAGTACTTTAAGTGTAACTAGGTTTGCCAGCCTATAGCTCAATAAGAATGGTTGCAATATTGCTTTAATTTTATTACCATTGGCAATGTTAGGGTAATTAGCTAATTAATATGGTAATAATATTAGCAAAAACATCAGATGGGGTATTAATTAGTCATACCAAATGTCTCATATTTCATGAGTTATTCTATGGCCCAAGAGAAAAGGAAAATTAAATGAAGGCTTAAAAGCCTAGTTAGTATGTAGTTCTCTCTTTTAAAGCAACATATTAAAAGAGATTTCTCCTATACGAATAGAAGGAAAAAAGAGTTACAAATATACATTTGCTATTATTTAAGAATGTGTGCTAAGAGAATGAACTTTTACATTTATGAGACCCTGTTTTGAAAGTATCTGGATATGCCTTGTTATGCAGATTTCCACAAAAGGCAGTCACAGCTTTAGTATAATAAATTATTTACATTGAAGCTGGTTATTTATCACTGAGTAAAACATTTTTTAATGGGAGAAAAGATTTTCGTGTCACTACTAATACTGAAAGGTATTTAAAGAGATTCAGTATCAGTGTGTGAACATACATTACAGAGCTTTATGAAATGTCTTTGGAAATTAAAATAAAAATGGAACATTGGAGCTCTCTTATTTGTCTCGGTGAGTGTAACAGTAATGAAATATGGAAGATCAAGCTATGGACGCTGAAGTCTCTGATTCAGTGAATAGGGATACAGCAAGTACTAACACTTTCCTCTGAGTGCTTTACCTCTTCTGGCCTTACCTGCATCAGCTTCAGAGAGAGGATGTGGTGCAAAACGGATTTTATGGTTATCACAAAAAAAATTCTAAGATCTATGATTTATATTTGCACCATTCTGAACAACAGCATTCTTCCAATTTTCTGTAAGATTAGTGGAAACGCCTTGTGGTACCGATGGGTTTGCATGGACTGAAATACAAACATTTCAGGATCAAACTCAGCAAAGCACTTTGGCATTAAAGTTAATAGGATATCAGAACATGAACCAGGTCTTTGATGCATACACACCAGCAATCCTGATCCGTTTAAGTTTTGCTTTGAGTTCGTTCTTGGTCCTTGATTTTTGTAATGATTTCTGTCATCTCTGGGTTCATTGCAAGATCATGGCCTAGAACTGCCCAAAAGTGAATCAGAATATTGGGCTGTCAGCTTTGTTATGCATTATCAAAAATATAACGTTCCAGATTTCAAAACCTTGGAAAAGCAGTGAAATAAATTTCACAAAGTAACACAGGAAAATGTCAAATGGATCACTAGTTCTATATTTCATTCAACTAAAGGATGGGGGGGATGCTATAGAGCAAGGTGGATGTCTGCTTAGGGCATGAAAAATCCAGTCTGTGTACCAAAAGCCCAGGACTAGAGGGAGTTGATTACAGAATTTAGATCAGGACTTTTATCAGTACTAAAAGTCTTACAACTAGATTTAAAGTCTAATGTATCAATCCGTTCAGACTAGAAAAGGAATATATCATTCAAAGGATGACACACCAAGCCCTTAGGAGCCCAACAGCATTGCAGTCTAGGAGTGGTGAGGTGATCCCAAAGACTAAAGGAAGGATTCCTCCTTAATTCCTCCCTTTCCACTGAGGCGGAGATGCTATAAAACAGTTTGATCTAACTGTCCTAAAAGTTGACAGGTCAGGAAGTGACAAGTGAATAGCATGACTGGAGGATTAAACTAAAGAATAAGAGAAGTTAAGGTGGACAATAACAAGACAGACCATGTGGACATGGCTGTACCTACACTTTAACTCTTTTCTTTAAACAGACTATGCCAAACAAACAAACAAACGAACAAAGGCACCACCCTAGGTTGTTAATAATTCCATTATTAACAGGCTGTAAGTAATTAGAGAAGCTCTGTACTTCTGAAGGGAAAATCTGCAATGTTAATAAAAGTTTAAGTCACAAGCATGCTACCTTTTTCATGTCTCAAGAACTAAAATCATTATCACTAGCCAAGGGATTTCCTTCCCACCCCAAAAAGTTTGAAGTGGAACATTTGCTTGGAAATCTCTAAAGCAAATTAACTTCATTAGTAAGATAGAGACTTTGGCAAGGCAAATGTTAACCTTTTTCACAAAACGTATGTACATATTATATGATTCTTAAAATTCTCTTCAGATACCAGCAATATCTCTGGAGAGTTTATTACACTTGATTATTCCACTTAAGTATTCATAAATATTTATGCACCAATTGATGTACTCGATGTAATCTTTCAGTAGCTGGTACAAATATGTCACTAAAAAGAACAGCGAGGGAAGCTGCAATTAGCAATTAGTGATTCAAACACATCATGTGAAAAGCTGAGAATCTCACTTGTGCGCAATAAACTTTTACATTAAACCTAGGGATTAGTTTAGGTTCTAAAGGCACTACTAAAGAACTGAGTCTGTTCACCAAAGCTAGCTTCCAAAAGCTTCTTTTATCCAAATTATCTTCCATGAGCAGCCCATTCTCTTTTTTTTTTCCAGTCTTTCTTTAGATACATTAACACTCCTTTTGACCAATATGATACTAGCAACCTTGTAAAGCATTACTACCAAACACTTCTGTGTTCTTTGAGTATGTCGCCTCATAGAAACACCTACCAATATAGTCCACTTTGCATGATTTAGAATTTTATATGAGCTTGTTAATTTTATTATGGAGATGAGAATCTGAATTTATCATTTTGCTTTCCTTCAGAGGAACTAGACATACAACATGAAAGCAGGTATAAAGTATTAAGCAATCTTTTCCTCTCATGTGTCATTTATGATCGAATATAACAGTGATTTGCAGAGCAGAAATCAGGAAGGCCATATGTTACCAGATTTTGTTTGGAAGAAAAAGGATGTATAGTCATAGCTTTTAATTGATTTCCTGAAATGTATGACCTGATTTTTCTCTTCCCTGCCTCCCTCCATCTCCCTACCAAAAGCCCACTTCAGAGTATCTAAGCTTCCCTTCACTTTAATAGGAAATTTTATGTCAATGTCAGATCTAAATAAAACAGCATATACCTACAGGGAGAAAGATCCTAAATATCCCCCTGTGCAATTTATTCCTTTTTTTTTTCAATTAAATGCAACCTGTACACAACCTTCTACATAACTGACCCCTAAACTGCTCTCTGCTGTCACATCCTGAGATACGCAAAGATGCACGTCCTTCATTGCTGATCTCATTACCCTGACGTATCCATGACAGCTGCCCATGATCTCTCTTAATTTGGAAGCCCAACCACAAGCAGAGTGCCCAGGGAAAACGATCTCCATGGCTTAGTGGTGTGCCTAAGTTCATCCCACTGCATATAGCCTTACTTTATATGGTTCACTTCCTAATTGTCTGTGACATGCTCCTGCCTGGATCTTAAGGAAAGGTCTTTTATTTTACTGCCACTAAAACTGCTGATTTCCACTTCACTACTGCCTTTCTGAATGCTGCTTTTTGATTCATGCTACAGGTTTGTATATACAAACTTAGAAACTCTGCTCAGTGCCACCTTTAAGCACAGGCAAAGGAGGTGACTGATCAGAGCAAACTGCCTGCCAGACACTGCAAAACGGGAGATGCAAAAATGTTAATGCCAGAGAGGCTTTGATCAAAAAAAAAAAGGCACACTGCTACTGCTGTGGCTCTTGTCACTCAAGGCAGCAATGGGTGGCAACTACTGCCCGCAGGGAGTCCAGATACCCCTTGATCCTCTTGCCACAGAGCCTTCTTTCGACCCCTCATTTCCTCCCGCAGCAGCATGAGCTTTTAAGCTTTTTCCAGGGCTGCCATGCAGCTGGGCCAGCTCAGCTGCCTCCCTTCTTGTCCACTCTTGGCCCTCACCCTGCAGAGAGCCTGCCCGCAGAGATGCCTCAGCAGAATCATGTCACCCGCTGTGTGGCTTTCAGGGCCGAAAAACTCACAGAAAGAGACAAGTGGGTAAGCACTTTCTGGACATTCTTTCCTTTTATTTTTTCTTTGCTTTTTTGATTGCCTCCGTAGAGGCAAATATTGCCAATAAAAGTGATGTTTCTGGAGCCTTTGGGAAAAGGCTTGGCTGCATGCTGCTATGCCCTTAATGGGTCGCAGACAGTCCTAGAACGCCTACATCTTTTCTTCAGCCTATTTGTGCTCTTATCGAGCTTGGTAGCCTGTAGAGTCCCTTTTAGTGTTTGTTTTTTTTTTTCCCTTTATACTATATAAAATTCTTCTCAAACCTCCTATAATTTTTGCTGCAAATAAAATGACTTCTTTATAAAGTAATAGGCTTAGCAGGTGGAACCCATCTTTTAGGACATTGAAAATGTACATTCACTGTAAATTAGAAATGTTCTTTCAGAGGAAAATTATAATTAGGCAAATGTTAAAAGACTTGTTTCATCACTGCTCAAAACCTTCATGGCTATGAAGTTATAAGCAAAAGTAAAAAACAGCTTCCTTGAATCTGTGTTCTTTCACGTACATAGATAATAACATACTTAATTGCTCAGATTCAAATAAGCATTTTTTCATCTTTTTTATATACTTACTTAGACCACTAGAAATAAATTGAATTTGAGAATCCCATCCCAGAAATTGTTCAAGAGGAGGATTATTGCTTCTGTTAACATCTTTTTGAATTGGATATGTTAATGCACTTTCATTATAGTTATACTGTTTCTAGCTCTCTAACTCAATCAGAGCTGTAGGCAATGAGTAAGTTGTAACAAGCATCTTTGCAGGTGGCAAGCTCTAATTCAAGAAGGATTGTTGGTATATTTAACGAAGTTTCTATTTTATGTGAACTAAAATTTGATGTCACAACAAAAGAGTTGATTTTTGAGATACTGGACTATCAATCTTATTTACATAATGCAAGTTATAATCAACACAATATTTTATTTCAGATTTGAAGCGTAAGTGTCTCCTCCATGGAGCTAGACAGTGAAGACAGAGTCTACATACATCTTTCAAATATGTACGAAATACATGAATAATTGAGAGAACTTCAGAAGGTTCATGTATCAATATAATGTCACTTTAGGACATAAATTCATGGCATGCTCTTCTAAAACTCAGAGCCCTATTCCAGTTTTGGCATTGCGAAAAACTTCAGTGAGTGTGAAATAACACAGATGCAATATCATCAGAAACAGTGTGGCATATTCACATTAAGCAACTTTTGAATGTTCTTCTGTCAAAAGTGAAGGCCTGAAATGGTACTGACTACGGAAATGTCACTAAGGAGTCAATGAGGCATCAAGTGAATTAACATAAGAGGTGGGATAGACATTTTGGCTAAGAAAAGAAAGTACCTAAATGAAAGGAAGAGGAAAGAGATTGCTATTAAGTAAGATACATTTTGTGTAGGCAGAAAAGTGCAAATCTGTACGATGAACGGAAAGGTTGATGAGTTCTTCAATTTACACAGTAAAGAGATTGTTGGTAAAGAAACTCTTCGCAATCAAAAAGATCATTTATGCACCAGAAGTAAAGAAATCAAAATAACAATGCAGAAGACAGTGAGATTATCCAGATTCTGGATATTCTGAAAAACATCACCTGTCAAGAAATGCTTGCACCCATTAGAAATAATTGTTTTGCTAATTTGAAAATAATAAAAATAACTGACCTGACAGAAGAATTAGTGTTGTTCAGAAGACATATGCAAGTCAGAAAATAGAAGGGAAAAAAAAAAAAAAGAGAGACTATATAAAGTAGAGGAAGTTTACAAACATGCTACTCATTCCCTTGTTGCACAAAGGGAATTTATTGCTTACCTTGTTGATGGATAAGCTTTCTTAAAGTACTAAAGACAGAGTTGAAAGCAGCCAAATCAAAAGTAACAGTCATCCAATCAATTTTAAGTAAAGCAACTTTATAGTTGAAAGATGAATTTAAGTATGAAGTGTGAATGGGTCCTGGCCTCCTTCACTCTCAAAATTGATTCAAGAGTCAATGAATATAAGTGCTCCAAATAGATGTTTGCTTTCAACGCTGTCACGAAAACAGAAAGAAGGGTTCAGTCCAGGCAAAACAACCTATAATATCCCTCACCGAGGACTTTGCAACCACATCAGTGAAAATAGCCTAAAATGAAAAATAATTTGTTCTGAACAGGCAAAGTGGAGCTTGTCTAAAGAATAAAACATCTGCAACATTGCTTATATCGTTGATTTATCAAATATACAGATACACCCCTCTCACTGCACCAAAAATATTTAACCTTTCTGGAACAGATCTCCACCTTGGAACCAAGGAAGCAAACCTGAAGGAAGAACTTTGCTTCATGTAGATGAAATTTCATTTCTCTTTTCTTTCACCAGACTATCACCCAGAAAGACATCGGTTAATGTTGCAAAAAGCAAGTAGAGAATAACCTTTATAAGCATATTGTTTCTGTCCTATTACAATGTTCAGAAATGACTGAACCTTCTGCATTTCCAGTACAGGAAAAGAAGAGTGTCAATGCAATTCGTGGAAGAAAAATGTGTCTGTTTGCCTGTTTTCATATCAAAATAATCCCAGCATGGATTCATGAGATAATCCCATTGCTGGTTTGCAGTGCTGTTTCAGTGAGTATTTATAAGAAAGTCCTACTTACCCCCTATTCATTCCCGTAAAATAAAGCTGCCCTTTTTCCAGCTGTTATCATAGAATCATAGAATCACAGAATGCTTAAGATTGGAAAGGACCTCTAGAGATCATCTAGTTCAACCCCCCTGCACACACAGGGTCACCCAGAGCACATGGCACAGGACTGCGTCCAAGCGGGTTTTGAAGATCTCCAGAGAAGGAGACTCCACAACCTCTCTGGGCAGCCTGTTCCAGCGCTCCGTCACCCTCACTGTCAAGAAATTTTTCCTGTGGAACTTTTGGTGTTTCAGTTTCTGGACGTTTCCTCTAGTTCTGTCGGTGCCCACCACTGAAAAGAGACCAGCACCATCCTCCTCACTGCCTCCCTTGAGGTACTTATATACACTGATCAGGTCCCCTCTCAGCCTTCTCTTTGCCAGGCTGAACAGGCCCAGCTCTCTCAGCCTCTCCTCATAGGGCTGGTTATGAGCCAGCCACTGGAGAACATGCAAGTACTGAAGCTACAAAATTGTATATATAACACTTCTTGTATTAACATGGAGTGAATTTCCTCCTTGCCTACAAGATAATTACATTGCTGATGTTGCCCACTTGGAAGAGGCACTTAAATGTTTCAGCAGTGCTTGAGATAACATCTGCTAAGTGCTTTTTGATTAAGTCCTTTATAATTATTCATTTTCACAAAGCATGCATCTATTTGAAGGGTGCCTCAGTTGTCAAAGAGAGACTGCTAATGGAAACTTTTCACTATTTTGGATTTCTTACACTGATTTTACATTTTCCATCCTCACTATGATTCCCTCCATTTTGATATGCAATCCAAAATATGTCTGCAATGTACTATGCAACTATGCACATGTGAATGTATTTGTTATTCACTTTGGTAGCATGTTGTTTTACTCTGGAGAATCCCAAAATATCAGGTAAGAGAACAGACAGCAAACAAAAACACTCCAGGTGAGAATTAGTCTTAAACAGATCTTCTTAATAGACGCTGCTTAATTACAAATCAATGAAGAAGTTGTTTGAGACAACTGGAAGATCTGACATAACCGAACAACCCCCAAATCCTTTGAATCTCCAGGAATCTAATATTTGAAAAAAACAAGGGCACATTCAAAACTTGCATGAAATGCCTGCGAATACTGTATAATCCAGTGAATGCTAACAGAAAGATCTTACCAGTCTGGGTGGTCAAATAACTCTACCAGATATTGCTGACAACTTAATGAAGTCACAGTAAAGATTAGCTTCTGATAGTTTTAAAAGGAATAATCTCAAATGTGAGAAGATTCTCACCTCTCTCATAGGAACTGTATGGACAGATGTCCTTAAAATATTTTCAGACAGCAACTCAAAAAAGGTGGTTGTGAATATCTTAGGAAAGGAAATTATATTCAAAGCAAACAGAAGTGCATTTAGAAACATCTTTGTTTTTGCTCAAAGCAGAGAGCAGGACATTTGAGAAATGCTGTTATGTCCTTTTCTGTAGATATTGACACTAGGAGGAGGTTATGAGAGATAGCTAAAGTGAAGATTTGGAGGAGAAATGGGAGGAAGAAGAAAAAAGTAATTAAGTCTGAAGTATCCAGTCTTTAAAAGATTCCCCTGTAGAGCATTTAACATGCATGCATTTCTTTAATTCCTTTAATTCCATTTAAACAAGTAATATAACAATATAATAATATATATAGTATATAATATATAATAATATTTTTTATTTAAATTTCTTTTTAAGCAATGCATGTGTAAATTATGTGGGAGGATATAAAAATATTACCTGCTTCTAAGCAATGATCAAACCAGAGAGACTATTTTAAACAAAGTCTATTGACAGATGCCTTTGAAGGACTTCATTAGAATTTACTGTCTCAGGCATTACTTCTGAAATGTCTGTTTTCAAGTTATTGACTTAGCTTTACAAAACATTATTCTGTGTTACCATGATATACACCAGATATACCCACCCACTTCCCTTACTTACAGGGAAATCTAGAGAGAAAAATGTAATAATGGGATTCATTAATATTGTTTGCACATTTGGGGACATAGGAGAACATGTCTTCTTATTAGGATTTCAATCATAAGAATCAACTCTTCCTCTTTTCTCTTTCGTTTTTATTTAAGCCCTTCTTATATAAAATACCTACTTACATAACCAGGCTTCCTCAGGATTACATGTTACAGGTTTCCCCGTTACTGACCGGAATGCAGAAAATTCATGTATTAGACTTAATCCTGCTTTTAAAAAGCCTGTGAATTTTTACTCACTTGTTTAAACTCTTGTCTGAAGTGTCAGGATTCTCATTTAATGATAAGGAGAATTTCCCTTTTCCCACAAAATACATGAAAAGCATGCAAATAGATTTTAAATTCATTTTATTTGCTAGATATACTCACACCTCAGTGAAACAGAAGAGAATGCAAAATAAATCTGATTGAT